>JAUEKX010351817.1:0-20235 GCA_031834005.1 Dendronotus venustus
AAAATATTAAACTTACCCAGCACTAACTGTTGTTGTGTTATCGATATAACAAGTTACACATAAATATTATTTTGTAGGATACGTATACATAACATAGTATGTATAAAACATCAAAACATAAAACTTAAAAGACGATACCACTTCTATAGAGATTTTTGTCATCTTAGGTGACTTCATCAGCTATGAAAATCTCTTACAATTGGTGCTATATTTATAACTGAATCTCTCGTCATGAGAGGAAAACTTATAACTGGATAATCTTTATGTCAAGCCTACTATAATACTCACCAATATCTCCATGCTTCTTCCTGTCACGTGTACCGTTTAAAAAGTTCTATTCCATATACAAACTCTCAGGTTAAGTCGAATATGCTCGAAGCCTGAATTTTTCGACAAAAAGGTGCGATCAACTTGAGGAATGGTTTGGCAAAAGAGTTTTTAAGAACAGGATGGTACTTAAGTAAGTCCTCAAAGCACGCCAATTTGAACCTGGTAACCTCTTTGTTTAGAGAAAGCGTGGAGATTAGAACGGTGAGTCTATTATTAGAGCTGGGAGTCTGAATTGTTAAAGTATGAATTCTGAATTGCCTTTTTCAAGTGTTTACTGGAAAACGTCACCAAAAGATTGATCAAAATATTGTGAAATTGTATTCATTTTCTGTCTTATGCCATACACATATATATGTATCCTCAAGGAATTGAAAATTGGTTCTACTGTTATATAAATGTTCACACTATGATTTTGTCCCTGAGAGATACGAGAGAAAAGATCCCGATATTTAGCTTATCAAGAAAGTTTACAAAGAAAATAGCAAAAAAGCAGTTTTTATTATCATTTCTCAAACGTCAGCCATTTATGATGTAAAAATCTCCAGTTCAAATGATAATAATGAATTGTTTTTTCTTTAAATATCGCTATACAACATCTAAAAGATTTTTTGACAATAAAATAGTTCGCCCTGCATCGCGATGAAGTTTTTTTTTACAAATCTGATGATCAATGATGATATGAATGGATTTAATAACTTATAGTTTGGAAATATAATGGTAATGAGCTGTCTTGCTTGAGTAGATGTTGATAGAGAAAAGAGTAAAAATTTGCAATGATGCTTTTTCTCATATGATGGTTTTGAAAGTGTTACAAACATTGTAATAACAACTGGAAGAATTCAGCGGATTTTTCTTGATCAAATTGGAAGAGAAATTGCAAATTAGCAAAATGTGGATTTGTAGTTACCGCTCTTAAAAGGCTATATACTAATATATAAACCGAAAAAAATACCCACAACTTCGAGTTATCCGTTATTAAACATCTCGAAATGGAGATAGAATCAATGTTTTTTGACTAAGAAACTTAACGAATTTTATTTAGAAAAGTCTGTCAACTATTATATTGGTGTGAATAGCGGTAGATAAAATCGCTTGAGATTATATAGACGTAACGTAGTGTTTCATTGTCTATTATTCATAACTAAGCTGCTAAGTAAAACGTCGATTGAATGCTTATATGAAGCAAATCTACTTATTTCTTTATCTCTGGAGTGCTTACTGAAATAAGTAAGAACTTTTCAGTATTCAAATTGCTTAGCAATCTCATTTTCGCAAAATTTTATAATAAAAGACTCCTTTAAGGGACTAAATAAACAATATGTTGTTTATATATTCTTTCTCCAAAAACATACATGAAAGTGTTTTACCTGCCGCGAGAGGGTACAAAGAGTAACTTATGTCTTTTTAGAGGAAAACCCTTTAAAATAATATTGTTTCATAAACTATCTATGTTGAGGTTTTTTTATTATCGTTACTGAACTTCCTAAAATCCTTCTTTCGCAATAAAGAATTCACTGTTTTTATAATTTCCAGTTAAAGGAGATGTTATACAACTTGGATATTTATTGGGGAAAAATGCGCGTTTTTACGTACATTTGTGTAGTAGAAATATTAGCTAGGATGACGGAGATGACCCAATAAACGCGGGAAATTTGGCAATCAGCTGAGAGCCTAGAAAGATGGTAGCTTATGTTGCATAAATGCGTGATTATAGGAACTAACAACTGAACATCGGGTAGCTATATATTAGTTCTGTGTTTATTATTTTACTTTCTTTCAATATGTTGCATAACATTTCACTCAACAGACTTGATATGTAAGTATATGTGTAGTTTGATTAGCACTCTTTCATTATTGCATGATTGATATCGTTGTTGCTTTTGTTCTGCAGTTATGATGGTGACTCACAATTCTTCATTTCGATTCTGAAACTGTAGTATAAATACAGTATTACAACATTATCACTTGGCCCATTGATGAGAGAAGTATCTCCCAAAATGTAACCAATATTAAATATGACATGACAAACTTATGAAATATGAGTATCACTGAATTGACAAATGATATATATATATATCAATATACTATTTTTGAGGCTCACAATTTGTCTGACAATTTGTTTAATGGTAGACAAGATTTCCTAATTAATTTTGAGAGCTTCCAGTCAGTTAGCTATATTTTCCAATTAAAAATTGTGTCTAAAGATTCACACATTCTTGGTCTTGGTACCTTTTACGTCTTGGTACCATCGCTACCATTTTGTGTTTTGATTATTTTCGATTTTGATTTGTATACATTACAACTTTCTTGGGCTGAAAAAATTTAACTCTTCACCATAAAAGGAATTTTCTGCTAGCCCAAAATATTGAAATTGAAAAGAGCCAGAAAATTATTTACAAAATGGCAGCCATGATAGAAAGATGTTAGTAGGGAAGATTTTTGAAAACAGTCAAAAAAATTTTCTATGTAAACAAAATATTAAATATTTATAACAGTTTATGATATATATTCACAAGATGGTTCTAAGTCATGATGAATTTTGAGTTCTGGAACTTCAATCTATGAATTCTGGAACTTAGAAGCTGACTCTATGTAAGAAAATGCCAATGCATGTTTATATTTTTATTTTATTTTATTTTTTATTTGTTTTATTTATGAATTTTTACCCAGGATGATCTCTTCAGTACTAATGATACTGCTATCAATGAGAGCCCTGCCTTCGTTGCGCAACACCTACAACTGAAACCTATGGCAATTAGCAACGAGAGGTTATCCTCACCACTGTGACCGGTGGTGGACTCGAATCCCTGACCAGCAGGTTACGAGTGAAGTGCCTTAACCACTTGGCCACAGCTCCACAAATGTCATAAATGTAAATTGCACAGATTTCTTAGAAATTGGTTGCTTTGATTCTCTATATTCTCTATAATTTTTCATGCACGTGATAGTTATAAAGAACCATTAATCTTAATAAGCACAGATAATCATTTTATCTTTTTTTCATTTCTGAACAGTGAACCAAATATATGAAATTAGATAATTTTGGAAATCAATCATTCATACATTTCATTAGTTAATTTTGATTTCAAATTAAAAATGTCTGCTGACAGAAATGGAAAAACAAAATTAGGTATGTCCATATTTGTATTATGCATATATCAATCAAAATTTTTATTTCTTTACAATTATATATATATATATATATATATAGATAATACTCTTTTACCTGACAAAACAATTTTCAAACTAGGATTGAAAGTTGGCAAAATTCAAATTTTTAGGAAATTTGTAATCATTCCTAGAATTATGCATATATATATATCGATATATTTGGTGGATTTTATTCAACCACCCTAAAAAAACTATTTGCCTTCCATAATTTATGATCTTATTATTTTTTTACTTATTAATTTTTTAACTTGTATATATATATATATATATATATCAAATATTTCATACTCATTATCGTTTGCTTATTAGATGAAGTATCCAATTTATCCTTAAAAGGACTTGACAATGTACCCCTTAAAACCCCTCATGAGCAGATCATTAGTCCCAAGAAAGGTAATAATAAATGGTGCTCATTTATACATTTACTTCCATATGTTGTAAATCATAAGCATGTCAAAGATGTCAAAAACATAAAAAGACATCAGAAAGTATTATCAAAGGAAGTGAGTGTGCATGTCAATTTCGCACAACAGCTCGACCTTTAGCCCAGTGGCCGATACCAGGCTTCCAAGCTTCATAGTAGTCTAAAAAAAGAAGACGTAAAATATTATTGACGTCGCAACCAAAAAATTGACAGGGGGTTAGTCATGTTATCATTTCATTTACTAAAAAAATGAAATCTTAAAAATCTCTAAAATTAATTTCCAGTAGTATAAGTATATAAGTTCTAAGTGTCAGTAAAACATCTAAAACATATTTAGTTAAGTAAGACTAGGATTTGCTTTTATACATGGATGCAATATTTCGTTATTCGTAAAAGGTACTTTCAAAGTGAAAGCTGGAATGGCACAAATGGCTAAAGGTGGTATTGTTATGGATGTTACAAACGCAGAGCAAGCACGTATAGCTGAAGAAGCTGGGGTTAGTATCTAGAAGGTATTACCATTAGTCGTGAAGAATTCGTTGGATGATGTTGTGTTATTGAGTTTATCCACGCGGTCGGCTAGCGGATCGCGTAGTAAGGTTTTGTTTATTTTAGACAACGATTTTTAATGAAAGGATTATTTATCAAAATGGCGTTCAAATGAGCATACGTCTTTATACTGATTTCGAGATTCCGGATACTTCAGAAATACTTTCTGTTGGTTAGTTTAATCCACTTAAGAAAAATTTCTGTTTCTTAGGCATGTGCTGTTATGGCACTGGAGAGAGTACCTGCAGATATAAGACGTGATGGTGGAGTAGCCCGTATGTCAGATCCGAAGGTGAGATCCAATAACATAAAGGCCACCACCTACCTGGCTGCTAGGCGAAAGAACGTGGTGGTGGGCGACATTTAAGCAACGCCTAAATTTCGTCCGTCGTGACGTTTCTCGTCTGTCGGAGATTGGCCTTTATGTTGTTTTTCTCAATTTTTTTCAACTACTCTTAACAGTGTAAATATCTCTAGCTCCATATGCACTATGTTAAAAGGGTGAATTAATAAATGAAATTAACTTGACTTATATACTACTTTTACTAACCATTAGCCGTGACTGCCTGCCAGGTGTGCCCACCTGTAGAGGAATTCGTGTTAGAGTCAGTTTGCAGTAGGGATTGGCTCATCTCATTAATTTAAATTTATATTTGTTATAGATCATTTTGTATGTCTTAAAATGTTTCTTTTCTATATTTTGCGTTCTCATTCCGTGCCCCTTTGGAGTTTTACGCGTAACCACGATGTAGATGATAGTATTATTTGTTTACTTGGAATTCTTATTTATAGCGGTATCTAACCATAAAAAGTCGTCTTAAGCTAGAAACTTGGAATCAAAAATCCACGAAATCTGCAAAAATTAGTTTAGAGCAAAAAAAAACTTAAGGGACGGACGAAAAAAGCGTATTTTTTAGCTGGGCGTACCACTTATACGAATGCATTTAATAGAGTTAAAAAATCTAAGGGATCCGATAACCTCCGTACTTATAAATGGATCCGGTGTGTCACTTGGCGAGTGTACACTGAAAACACATGAAAATCTTTTTCACATCATTTCCATATTTGATCATTTTCAGATGATTAAAGAGATCATCAATGCTGTAACTATCCCTGTCATGGCAAAGTGTCGGATTGGTCACTTTGCCGAAGCTCAAATCTTGGAATCATTAGGAGTGGACATGATTGACGAATCAGAAGGTGATATTTCGTTTTTGTTGTTCATCTTTCTTAATACTTCGCGACAGAAAGTTCCTGCAAACTTAAAGTAGCGTGAGCTTATTTCAAATTCTCACTTGTATCTTCAGAACGAAAACAAAAGATTTAGCATTTTATTCTCCACTTCTCAAAAGTATTGACGATTCGCGTTTATTCTTCTGTATTTATTATTCAAAATGTTAGCCATTTCCACTAATTTCTTCCTTGCTTTCAAATTTTTTATGGCTCATTAATATTTTTTTTCATTTGATTGTTGAATCATGCTTCAGGTCCGCCATAGCTACAGGAAGACCCTGTGGTGGGGATGTGCAGTGTTTCCAGAGCAGTAGAATAGATTGTTGTTTTTTTTTATCAGATCTTTGGCAACGCCCCCATCAAGTCGTTATGTTTTCTGCTCTGTGATGATTTTGTATTGTTTGTTTTTTTCAGTTTTGACGCCTGCTGATGACACAAACCACGTGGACAAAGAACCTTTTCAAATTCCTTTTGTGTGTGGGGCACGTGATTTGGGCGAAGCATTGAGACGTATCAGTGAAGGTGCTGCTATGATCCGAACAAAGGGAGAAGCTGGAACCGGTATAATAAGATCACGTGTTTTTGTTATTGAAAACTTGCGTTGAATGTACCAAGCACATTTATCATCAATGTAATATTATATTCCATGATAAATATAGGGAGTCGACGCTTCTGCATAGTGGTATTAATTTTTGTTGTTACGCCCAACAGAGGGGGATTTTACAGGGTCGGCACCATCTGCGAAGGAGAGTAAAAAGAGATATAATTCCATTTGTGCTCTCTTACACGTGTTTGCCGACCTTCTAGAAGTAATCTATCGAATATGTGTATTTTCAGGTGACGTTGCTCAGGCGGTCCGCCATGCTCGAACCATTCGCGCGGAGATAAGACGCGCGCAAGGAATGGATAAAGCTGAATTACATAACTACGCGAAGGAACTCAGAGTACCGTATGAGTTGCTGCATAAAACAGCGGACATGGGGCGCTTGCCAGTCGTGAACTTTGCTGCAGGAGGTCTTGGTAGGATTTTCTTTCACTTCAATGCTAACTTAAGGATACTGCAGTATACTCTCCTTAGGTGATATACCGGATAACTAGGTCGTTTGTCTGTTAGTACGAAATTTTCCTGTCCCTTTAGTTTTTTTTTACCGTGTTTCTACGCAACAACGTATGTTTGCCCGTTTGCACCGTTTATTTTAAGGCGTAGTATAGAATAGTTTATGTATTGTTTTGATAGCCACGCCAGCCGATGTTTCACTTCTAATGCAACTCGGTGTCGATGGTGTTTTTGTGGGTTCCGGGATCTTCAAGAGCTCGTGCCCGGAGAAGCGTGCCAAGGCAATGGCCGCTGCAGTCACCTACTTCAACAAACCAGAAAAGATTGCAGAACTCAGCGAAGACCTTGGACAAGCAATGTCCGGCCCAACATACCGAGGTGGAGGCGAGGATACCAGTTTTAAAGCAGTTTCGGTGGTTGAATGAAAACAGAAATGAAAATAGAAATTACATACTTACCAAAGAGACAATAGATATTATACTTATACACAATTTTTAACAAGACAAATTTTTATAATAATTAGGCACGTATTTACGTATAACCAAATATCTGCGAAGGAGATTTTTACCAAGAAAAACAATATTTTCGTTGTTATTGTTCTCCTTCGTGTAGCTTTTTTTTATGAGAATAATTTTTATCATAACACATTGTAGTGATTATTTTTAACCTCTTTTTTTTTCTTTTCCTTTTTTTTTGTATTTTTAATTACGACAAATAATTAATATATTAAATGACCATAGCCTTTCAATAAACGGCTTCTTCCATAGAACGCATTTCAGTCCAACCACTTCATAGAAGAACCTGTTATGATAGAAATAAATTACTGAAGTCAATGATCGATTTCTTATTATATTTTTTTCAATTTTTGTACATCTTTCCGGTACACGACGTTAAAACAACGTTGTTGCAACGTTATTTTTACATCTTGACATCATAACAACATCCATATGACGTTGTTCTAACGTTGTGTGCCGGCTGGGTGGGCGATAATTATGCGCGATAGGTCATTTGGTGAATATTTCTTCGTATCGCAAAATCCTTTGATATTATCTAGTGGAACTCAGGATTGACCACCATTGGAAGGAAATTCTATTCGCTTTTGTAACCAAATAAATCATTAATCTTTATTTTCCAAGTAGTCAGTCGATAAAACGTTCGCCTTGTACCGCTATAGGTTACAGGTTACAGATTCGATCCCGGCCTACGTCCAACTCAACATTTTAAGTAGCACGACAGTA
The DNA here is from genome assembly GCA_031834005.1 of Dendronotus venustus. Taxonomy (NCBI): domain Eukaryota; kingdom Metazoa; phylum Mollusca; class Gastropoda; order Nudibranchia; family Dendronotidae; genus Dendronotus; species Dendronotus venustus. The sequence continues at coordinate 8,003 of JAUEKX010351817.1, forward strand.
ATCCGATCTGTACGGAGAGTCACTTGGAGCTGAAAATAGGTGTGGTGTTCCTCTGCAGCAGCCAATCTTCCTGGCTTGGCGCTAACAAAAAGAGATTTTGAGATTTCGAGATTTTGAAGTAATTTTGTTGGTGGTGATAAAAGTTAAATGTACTTTAAATTACAGAAATTCAATTATTTTTGTGTAAAGTTTCTTTTTGCCAAGTAGCAGAAATCACGTTGTTACGGCGTGATTATTTCGCGAAAATTTTAATTATTTTCATGAATTTCAATAGTAAATTTGTCAAGAGATTTTTTACCAAGATTTAATATTACGGGAATCAAATTCCATGAAATTTATAAATTTTCACATCCTTAAAAGAAAAATCAGTGTTTACCATTGTTTATCAGAAATCGTCGCAAGTAGACATTGAGTCACCTCTGTTTCTATGAGTAATAAAGGATTTGAATTTTTCTTTTTAAATATTCAATCTTTGTACTTGTCTATTCTTTTTTATTTTTTTACAACCTCAGTGGAATCTCTATGTAACACCCTTGACATTCAAGGGGTTAAAAATCAGAACAGAGTTAGAACAGAGAGTAAAGCCTTTTTATAGATAACCTGTACATAAATGCTAACCGATGATGCATTATCGTCTGTTAGTTCCATACAAGTTGTCATTCAATCTCGTCAGCTAAAAGGAGAGGGCAGCAAAGAAACAATGATGCATTCATCATCTGTCAAAAATAGTTGAATTATAGCAGAAAAAGATTTACTTTAACTCTTTAAGTTTCGCTAGCATCAACTGTCCAAAATGAGTAATATCAATATTTTGCACACATGAGAAGTAAATTTCTGAACTTTAACCTTGTGATTTTTTGAAAATGTTAACCTTGTTGTACCTTAGACATCTTTCTTCTAAAGCAAGCGTGTTTTTAACTAAATGGGGTTCGTGGGTTGTTAGCTTATTAATTAGTAATTTCTACACCACAACCTTTTCTTAATTAATTAATTTAAATAATTAGTTGTTAATGGCATGACAAAGATGGTATCTAATTCAACGGTGTTTCGTAATTGAATAATAACAGTTCTTATCGAAGATTATATTATGATCCATGAATACGAAGCGAGAACCTAGTTTATAAGCACGTTTAGGTTAAAGGTATATATTAACACAAAGAATAGGTCATATTTTGTTAATCAATAAGTATTTCGACATCTTACGTGTGTTTTTCAAGATAAAATAAAATTCTACAAGAGCGCCTAAAATAAACACTACTCCCATTAACAAAAATGAGACAAAAAAGGATACTCTTTAAAATAATGTATAAAAATTACTAAATATTTTTGGCCTTTCATAACACAAAAATGTATATATATCTAAAAAATATTTGATTTTTAGATACTAAATAGATACTAAGATATACGATCATTTATTAAACAACGATAGATGAATATTTACTCTGAATATTTTATTGTATATTGTGGCATCATACTTGTGAAAGAAGTGGCATGTCTCATTTGCGTCAGGCGGCATACGCAGAAGATTAAAGAAACATATCTAACCTTGCCATTATTTCATATTTTTCTGTTTGCATACATTATTTAACACTTTCAACAAGAAGTGTTATTTTATTGTGATTCATTTTTGACTTTTTATAGTTTTGAATTTTTTTTGGATTTCGGTTTTATTGTGACGACTTTTATTATCTGTGATTTTTTTAGTTTTTTTTTTATATCGAGGTAAAACACGATCATGACACATTTTTCTGGTTCGTCATTTAAGCACATAAATATAATGGAATATTTGAAATAGAAAATGGAGCAATACCCTTTATATAGACCACAAGTGATATTTCAAAGCTGATAATTTTGAATAAGATGAAACTGACAGTACTATAAACGTAGTTCGTCAATTTCGTTCTTAGAATTTTTTCTTCGATTATACATATGAAAGCTCTGATCTTCGATCATTGAGCCACTCTCTGATGAAGAATAAACAATTAACCCATCCTGTAGACCACAAGTGATACATGTTTTGTAAAAACAGTGCCTTTATCAGGCTTTTTTTCCAATCAATTGACTGTGAAAAAAAGGTAAGCTATGTGGAGTGACCTATTTTAATGTATAAAATGTTACATTAATCTTGTGTGTTTGTTCAACCAAACTTATAATAAAAGGCTCGCAGATGTCAAAAATATTTTTTTTGATTAATTAAAAAATCGAAATAAAACCAATCATAGAACAACGCTGAAAAATATTTCTTCTCAAAATTATCTAGATCCAAAGATATTGCGATTCAAATTTTCAATCAAGCCAGTCAACCCTTCGGCATTTTGTTTCGCCTAGATCCGTATGCTAGAAACTTCACTAGCCTTAAATATAACCCGAGGAGAGTTTACAAACAGAGACTATAATTTCCGCCAGTTACCATATAAGGTAGATTTCGAATTTGATATGGATAGGATGACGAAACTGCGCAGTGAATTTTGTTTGTAGTCAATATTATAGTAACACTCAATATATTGAATAAATTAGAATAATTTTTTTTTGAAATGGTGAACACCTTAAACTGATTGGGAGCAAATAATAAATCAACAGTAATTTATCGTTAACATACAATTAATTTATAAATTGGGAAAGAAAGGAAACATTTGTTGCTGGCCATCCTGTATATGTATATTTTGTATATTTCAACCACAAAAAATGTGTTATTATAAATATTATAAAAAAGACACAAAAAAATGAAAGTATTCGTCGACACAAAACATTAAAAATGTTTAGTTTACAAAAATATAGTCCGCAGAAAAAATAAATAAAAGTTACTAAAAGTTAAATTATTAAAAACCTACAAATATTGAAAACTGTTTATCAATACTAGAAAAGTGATTATAAAAAGTACAAAAGAAAAACTATTTACAAAAGAAATTATAAAAAAGTTTACAAAATATAATTCTACTTTGTCGCTGGAATTTGGAATTTTTTTTTTTTTTTGCTGTTGGAATTGAATTTTGCGGAAACTTCTACTAACAAAATCTTTCCCGGATTTCGCGTGTGGGGACAACCGAATTTTAACGGATTAATTCATACTGTATTCTTATTAATTATGCAGGCTGGGATTTCAACTATAAATAAACAACGTTTTAATACTGATGCTTGACATATTACAAATCTGGTGTATTAAATGCATTTTAATTCTTAATTTTCTTGATTACGTCTTTTTTCTCCCCAAAGATTTTCGTGGGATTTATTTTCGCAATGTTAAAATCCACGGATTTAGCCAGTTATGAAAATCCCAGTGGGGTACTAATTATCTGCGGGACAACATGTACAATGTTCAGCGGTTAACATCGATATGGTGGTTTTCACACCAGGACAGTCAAAATGAATCGGGACTTCGCGATACTGACTCTGCCTACAGTAGCAGTATTTATTCTTTTCATCTTTCTTCGGGCAACTGCCCATGCATATCTTTAACTTCACAGCGCGTGCACATCCGTTGACTGTGATCGGCATGTAGTGCTCTTTGATGCTACACGAATAAACCAGCTCCCGCTTTTTCCGTTGAAGGATATTCCTTAGAAGTGGGTGAAGGGGGTGGGGTGCGTCCGGCTGATCGGAGTAATCGGAAGGCTCTTGCCGCCGTATCCGTATTGCATGTTTATTTTGCTGTGGAAGTCTTACAGTTTCCACAATAAAATCTGGTGAGTTGATAGTTACTGGTAGTTGTGGTAAGTCGTCTCCAGCAATACCGGTCGTAGCTGTTGCATTGCAAGAAATAGCGAAGATTGCCCATAGCAAAATTACCTAGAAAAATAGAGGGTATAAAATCTCAGACTTTGCGAATATATGTAATATTTCATGTAAACAACTGCTAATGATACCAGTAAGAGACATTCGAAAGACTCCTCGTGTATGAAGAGCCTTAAAATCACGGTGTAGAAGAGGCTTAAAGAAAAGCGGAAAACGAGTATCTTTAAATCCTTTCTTTGTTTCCGTTGCCAGTGCAAGTTATTAAATTGCTAATGGCGCGACAACATGCGAAAAATGCAACAACATATTTTTTGTGTAGCCATAAGAGTAAAAATAGGCAAATACAGGCAAGAGTCAGTCCATTTGGTCCATTTACCTATTATTATAAAAACGTGCGTGCATTCATCTAATTTATGCCAATGAATTTATGAGATTTTTATACAATTATTTTATCAAATTCAAATTTAACCGCTAGTTTAAGTTTTGGTTCATTGCACCCAGGTTAAGGGAGTACGGGCGTATTTAAAGAGGCTCCAAGTTTTCCCAATTGATAGAACTCGAGAATAGAAACATGTTGAACCCATACTACAAATTTTCTACAAATGATTCTATCAAAAGATATATCATCATTTTTATAGTGCTGTTTTTCTCTCTTCTCATAAATCGAAGGTTGTGTTTTCGGTCCGTCTTAAGTCCGTTTAAATCTATAGAAAGAATTGTTAACCAAGTTCGACAAATAAGAAGAAATCGACATTGACTATAAAGATAAAACAGAAGAGATTAACAAAACAAGTATCACTCCAGACAATAAAACATTCCCATTTTATAAATAGCTCTTTATCTATTTTGTGTTTGAACGTGATTAAGTGTTAGTAGACATAAATCTATTAGAAAAAAAGAGAGGCTTAGAAATAAAGCAAGCTGTCTATACCTTTTTTACCCACAGTCAAAAATTAAATAAAAGTCTGGTAAAGGCAACTATTTAAAAATCAAAAATGTGAAAAATGCCAGTTGATAAACAATAACAAAGAAATACCACACAATAGCTATTAGTGCAATCAGACTCTACAGTCTATTCTTGACTACGCACTGATACCCTGCCTCCTCCCATCCAATTTAGCATGTTTTTTTTTCTGAGTGAGATGATGTGATTAATTGCGAACCAGCTTAATTAGCTTGAATTAGGTTGTTTAAAAGGAGAATCAACACTTCTTATTGATATTTTGCGTGGAAATTCAGGATCATTAAAGGTCATTAAGGATAATTACTGATATAATTGACGCAAGATAATAGATCGCTATGTAACAAACCATAATTACTTCGAATTTCTAGGAGGGTATTACTTAAGAATCTTGACTGACATAAAATAATTGAATCGTGTGGCACAGTGGCTAAGATACACAGAAACTCAATCTGATCCATACGTGAGTAGTTCGTGTAAGGAATGAGAATAACACCTGGATAATGACATGTCACCCGACCCTCCCGCCAACCCAGCGGTAATTGGGTACACTGAATTAATTCGTGTCGCTTTCTACGCGGTATTGAGTGAAATCCAATAGATCCACAGATAGTGAGAATAAGCATTCTTCCCGCAAGGAAAGAGTTTCGATTCATAATACACTTATAAATAACAGTAGAAATGCAAATTGCATTGAAGTGTGTGGGATGATTGCTCACATATTAACAGGATCTAAAAACCAAAACATTAACTTTCAACATACATCAATGAATTGTGAATAACTTATTGTTGTCAATTTCCATTCAATAGTAGCATTAAATAATAAGTGGTATTTTTAATGTTATCTGTTATATGTATAACTACTTATAATTGCAGCCATTAAATGCTAACAATTGTCAATGATATATTATTAATAGCGAATATTTTTCTGCTAACAATAACAGCCAAATGGGTTAAGGTGAATTTCGTAAGAAAAGAAGCAACCAATGGAGATGTTCCGCATATTATCTATTCTGTATTTGCTATAGAAACTAAAATAAGGCATCACTAAATAAATAAATGAGACTAAATAAATTTGAAGAAGGGGGGGGGGGAGGGGTGTTCTCCTATATCTCAGGAGATACTTCTAGTTGCTTATCTTTAAAACTTTCTTACAAAAAACATATCAGAAATTTCGCCAGGAAGTTTGGAGAGGAGTAAAGTTAAGTAGAGACAAATTCCCAGAAAATTTCTTGAAGAACACCTCTACCGATGAATTCTACCGGGAAGACCGGACGAAAAAGAAATAAGTCTTTTCAAATATTTTAATATGATCTATCTTATAATATTGCCAGGAAGCAGTATCATCTACTCAGTGCCATCGTAATGTGTTTTAATCACAAAGGAAGAAATTCTTATAACTACTTTAGGAAAAAGAGAAGGAATTTTCGCGCATTAGGAAAACATTTCAACCGTTCCTAATCTTACTTGTTGAGGAATACACGTTAGATTTTAAGTTTTGAGAAATTCCCGAATTTGAGTTATTTAAAAAAAAAAACACTCAAAGACTCTGTGTTATGATCCAAACTAAACATATTACCACCATTCGAAATCAAAATTTAATTCTCTTTTATAGCTACACGACTCTGCATCAAGGGGCAAGTGGTCAAATATATTTTGGACTCCAAATGTGTGATCCACTCGTTAAGACATCCCAATTACACATTCAAAAGACGCAATGATATCAGAGGCGGATGCAGAGTTTCAAACGATTGCGTTCCAACTTTCTGAAATTTTGGTGTTAATTTTCCCGATTTATCCACCATTGTAAATTAAATAACATCAAAAACATTGTAAAATTACAATTTTTAAATGGGCCTCTATCCCCTCCTGGATATCATATATGATTAACGTAAATTTATGTTTATTTTCGCAAAGATTCGGCCAATAGACTTATCAGATAAATTTATACACATAAAACGATGTCTCCCCAGTGAGCGTTATGTATAACTTTCTTTACTATATGTGGCTTTAGAAAAAGGTCAATTAAACCTCTTTTTGCTCATATAAAAAGTCACATTTTAAATACTTTTATTGCAAACGCCTAAAAGACGTCGGTCAATCTACAGTATCATTGATCTAACTCTCAAGGGAGCTGCCATTATAGGCTGAAAAAGAAGCTATATCAGTCAAAAATTGATCATTCAGATGATCAAATTTCACATTTTCCACTTCATCACCAAACATTTGTCCACTGTTGACCCAGGTGGATTAAAAGGGTCAGAAGCATCTGCGAAAGAGAGTGAAAAGACAATTGTCTCTGTTAAAATATATGTCTTTTTGCTCTCTGTACTTATGTGTTTTGCGACCCTTTAGGTACGTCTCTGGTTGAACTACAGCATAAGAATTAAAATAAATAAGAAAACTTGCCTGTTGTAAACTGGAAAAATGTGACATTTTATGCATCGCACTCACCGATGTGTACAGTGGTATCGTCTTAGATTAACAAAGTGCTAAAGGGTAGTTATTTTTATTGCAAGTTAGCTTTCTAGTATAAGGGGGTATTGTAGTGATAGAACATAAACATTCTTTGTACACACCCACTCCTGTTTGGAAATAAAAAGCATAAATTTAGTATTAATACTTGAGATTAACGTATTACTAAAGTGCCCTTATTTGATTGTAAATACATATCAGTTAGGTAAGAATTTGTAGTTATAGTGATTGGTAATATGCAAAAAATAGATCTTTTATGGAAACTACCCTTTGGAAATAAACAAAGTAGACTAAACAACGAATTCATAATCGTGGGAAGATTCACGCGTAGCGTGTGTGGGTGTTAAATATCTCTTTGTTTTTCTTTCTATTTTGATATGATTCTTAATATAATTTTCTTGTGAAACAAAGATTTAATGCATATCAACATCATTTTTTGCAGCAGTTCAGGCTTTTTGACTGTGGAAAAAGGATTGGTATTAAAACTATACAAGCAGCCGATTAGACTACTGGCATTGTATCGTTCCCTTTGGTAACACACCACACACCCTTTCTCTGTCACAATTATAATTTCGTTTTTACAATGATACTGAGACACGAGAAATATTTTATATGCGGTATTGTAGTTTCGTACGTTTATAGCCACTTTCTATGTAGTTTTTTTGTGAAGAATTAAAAACGCTCCGTGGAAAAAGACAAAAGAAAGGAAAAAGTATCTCCGGTTGCTTATTGTTATCAATGTAATAGTCGTAAAATCTAATTATTGGTAATTGCACTTCTTTTTCTATTTTCTACATTAGTGCACTCGTAAGTTCCATTGTTTCATTGTAATTAGCATCTTAAAATAGTTTTTGTCCTGCTGCAAAGTTATCCCGGTGCGTGTACGTGGACATAGCTGTATTGGTTTCAGATGCAAAAACGTTTGTTTTAAATGGGCTTCCAAATAAGGTCCGGGCCTAAATTTTTAAAGCATGTCAACCAATAATAATAATTGTATTATATAATGCCAAAATTATTTATTTAAGGGTTTAAGGGTGCTATAAATTAATATACTTTTATATTTATATTAATTTGGATACACGCGTGGGTCTGGATCGAGGATGAATATCGAAATAAACCTCCGTTATTAAAGGAAGTGTGCATGTCCATTATAACATGGGTTCGAGCTTTAGTCCGGTGAGCGCTGGGTCTCCCGACTAATATATGGATTTATAGTGATGCAATTAGAAAAGATATTGAAAAGGAGTCTTAATTTAGTAAAACAAAAGAATTTTGTTACTTTGTTGACTGAACTGCTATGGATTTTTAATTTAAAAAAACACTTTACAACAAAATGTATTAAAAGTATAAAATAACTGTGGACACACTGTTTAGGCTTAAAGTGTTGTATGTTGCATAAATTACAAACTATGTAAAGCTATGCCGTAAATAATTGCGCACAAAAAAACAACCTTTAGAAATTACGCATTCTGTAATAATTGGTTTATCAACGATATTTGAATTCAGGATGAATATCGAGGATGGATCGAGGATGAATATCGAAATAAACCTCCGTTATTAAAGGAAGTGTGCATGTCCATTATAACATGGGTTCGAGCTTTAGTCCGGTGAGCGCTGGGTCTCCCGACTAATATATGGATTTATAGTGATGCAATTAGAAAAGATATTGAAAAGGAGTCTTAATTTAGTAAAACAAAAGAATTTTGTTACTTTGTTGACTGAACTGCTATGGATTTTTAATTTAAAAAAACACTTTACAACAAAATGTATTAAAAGTATAAAATAACTGTGGACACACTGTTTAGGCTTAAAGTGTTGTATGTTGCATAAATTACAAACTATGTAAAGCTATGCCGTAAATAATTGCGCACAAAAAAACAACCTTTAGAAATTACGCATTCTGTAATAATTGGTTTATCAACGATATTTGAATTCAATAGTGAACTATTCAATAGGATTTATTAAAAGCAAGGATTACAGATCATGTAATAGGTTAAAAAGCGTATAAAAAATCAACTAAAAATATCGTCTTTACAGCTTGCGAATTTTCCTTCCATCACCTCCTCTTAATACTCACATCTCCCACAGAGGCAGATCTAAAGGGTCGGCAAACACATGGCAACTCTCCAGACCCGCCTCTTCCTACGTCCTCTTAATATACAATATAAAACCATTAAAGGTGGATCAAGAGGGCTGGCAAATCACACAATTATCTGTTTATTATCACAATTATCTGTTGAGAAATATTACAAAATAATGCCTACTCTTTTCCAGTTGTCTCTTCCATAGCATTTCCATCACTACTGCCTGTTTTAATTATTTTAAGCTAAGGTATTTAATGACTTAATTTCCTTAGTTTCCTTCCTCTTGTCAATAAAGATTAAAAGAGAGGAGGAAAGGGCAGGTTCGTGCTCCACTTTTACGGAGCCGAACGCAGTTGATATTGGGTTGCAAGAGAATTTTAATGAAATAAAACAGATAATAATTTACTCTCCTTTGCAGATGTTGCCTACCCTCTAAATATGTCTCTGGTCATGAGAAATATTTTTTTAAACCATTTTTAGATATAGCAACTTTTTCCTTTTGTAAATCTTGCTTGCTTTTTATCACAATTTTATGAGCCAAATTGCAGTATGAAAGACCTTTGACGATGGTCTATTGTTTATGACGGCTTCAATTTCGTGAAGGACAGTTAGCAGCTCTTCATATGACAATTTTACATTAAGCAGACACTTCTTTAAATATCGTTTGATTCATCGTAACATCCCTCCCTACCAAGGAGAGGTAGTCGGATTGAAAGTCCATTTCATTCTATGACTTGCAGCAAATTGTTGTTCTGATTTCGTTAATAGTTTCTTTCAATCCATTGTGCTTAACTCATGCATGTGCAGTTCGTACAATCAATTTTGCAAATTCACCTTTTGGCAAAAGCACAAATTTTGTGTCATATGGTAACTCAGCATTTTCAATTATCCCACAACATCGTAGAAATCCATCTCCGTCATTGTACAGGCGCAAGCTCTGCTTCAATTGTCGAAAATTTACATCAGTGTTGACGTCATGTTAAACCGATTTCAACAGAATGTTCGTACTTTGTCGAAGTTCAGCAGCCAAAAGTTGAAATTTTGAAGGTTGACCACCACGCAACCTCGTTCGTATATTTGTAATAAATCGCTGGACATACGCTACAATTCGAATAAGCTTATTGCTAAACCCATGAACTTCAACTCTACCAAGTTTACTCAATGTATGAAGCTACCTACGAAATTTCAAAAACATCGCAATTAAAAAAATCACGACAAATATCAGACCATTCTTTAGACATTTCTACTTCAAGTTTACAATCCTATGAACACTGTGGCAAACAAACCTTTTGGAATAAAATCTTCGATGCGACAACAAGCGGATTCAGTATCTACATGTCTCCCAATCAAATTCTACTCTCGCGAAAAGGTTTCGTGGATTCAGGATCAATTTCAGAATTATAAGAGACCAGGCTCACAGGTTTCGATGGTCTAAAATCGATCTAAATTATTATGCAATTCTACTTTACGAGTTACAAATTCGGCTGCGCATTTTAATACATAACTTGTGAGGACGGTCGATGATGAGTGTGAGCTGTAGACAGAAGTAGAACAATTGAGAATATAACCAAGTTTTGATTTCACAGCTACAGACTCGCTTGGCGAAACACCACGAATAATTTCACCAGTCATGGAAGTCCAATAATAATCTGATCCAACTAATATGTCAATATTGCTTTGCCTTGATTTGGGACTGCAAGTTTAAGTTCTTTCAGATGGCAATAATTCTCAGCGGTACATTTTATATTCTGTTTGGTTAAAGGATAGCAGATGTGTTTCACAAAGCAGTCAATTTCTTCGACTACACCGTTAAGTGTTCTTAAACGAACAGTCACATTGATTCTCTTGGATATGGGCCTAAATTAGTGACCTTCAATTTGACGTGGTCTAAAGTTACGGCTCCCAGAAGCAGACATGGTATTTTTGATCCCAGATGTCGGATATATCCGACAACGGCACTTAAAGGGTTAATGTAATATACGTTTCTTTTTTATAAGAACAAACCATATAAGAACATAAGGCTTCAAAGGCCAAAAAGTTAAGAACATGCTAAGAACATGACAAGGAAGGCTTTGTAAAGCATGAAAAGCATTTTTTTTCTTAACCCTATCTAGGCCGGGAGGGGATTGGGGGGGGGATAAATCATACTGTAATCCATTATCAGGCCAATTTCCATCTAATACTATCAAAACAAGACACGAAACTTTGGAATTCCATTGCTCCAGCTAAATGGCTCTATGGATAACCTTGTATTACCTTGCATATGGTGATATACAACAATCGTTGAGTTATTCCTCATCTCCAACTGCAAAATAAGCGATATGTAATATTATCCATGAAACCTGTTTAGCTATATGGGACGTTCTAAATAAACTTTATTTTGGATCGCTTTTTGAAAACTAACCATTTCAGAAAGACTTTCATCTTGTTGCGCATGTTGGTTGTGAAAGAAAGCAACGCAAAAATGAAGCAAGACGTGAAGCAAGATATCAAAAATGTTTGTAATATTACATAAGGGGGTCTGGAACTAAACAGACTACTCCTTTTGGGTAACGAAAAATGCATGCTCTTATAAAATTTATAACAAAAAAACTATAATAACAAACAAATAAAATAATTTTCAACAACTAATTTTGAACTATTTTTCACATTGAAAATTACTCCGCTGACTCCGAAACAGCATATGTGTTGTAATCAAACAAATATTTGGGAATTTCTTCTTCGCTTATAGAACAATCTCAATACACAAACCAAATAATACTACAATGCTGTTCTCAAATTTACAATATTTCAAAATTCGCTACGCGCATGAAGTATAATCTTGGCCATGTGCTAACCTGAAATTTAGATCCAGGTTGGCACGCCGCGCTCTTTAAGGGTATAACTGAAAATAAAACCAAATGTCGGAAACGGTAGCACCGATGTTTCGATATAACTTTAAGAAATTATTGGTATCACATTTTTCCAATAGTGATAGTTTA
>JAUEKX010352927.1:3710-20234 GCA_031834005.1 Dendronotus venustus
AAAAAAAGATAAAGCAAAGTTCTAGTTATTTATTGATTTATTGGGTTTTAAAGTCATATGTTATTATTATTGTAATTAGATTTTAAACGTTTTTGGATTTGATGGTCAAACTAATTACTAAAATTTAATTACCAGTCTCAATTATTTAGTAGTACTAATGTTTTCAAAGATGGTTAAGCATGGTTAAGTTACAAAATATAAACAAAATACCGGGGGGTCCAATGTCAATTTGGCCCATTTATGATGTTATCAAAACCTTAAATTTGTAATATCTCAATTACTGGCATGCTCTACGAAATTGACTAATAAATAAAAAATTTCCGTAAACTTTGGTAAAATAAATATTAAACACGATTTTCAAAGATATATCCCATTTGCTAATAGTTTGGATTTCGCGAAATTAAATTCCTGCGAAAATTTCTTACCTTTACAAGAACATTATTCTTCCTTTTTATTTTGTCCGAATAAAATGTTGGATGTGTTACATGTTAATTAATTGATGTGCCTGTCCTCCTCCTGCTTGTGGTGTTGTTGTAATTCCTTTTGTCTGCTGCGTGTGTGCGTGCGAGTTGGTAAGAGAGAGAGAGAGACGTCCTTTTTGTTGTTGATGAAAAAATGTCACCTTACTTCCTCCAATAAAGATTAAATGGTCGAGGGTTTCGCCACGATCTTTTGTTATGGTAATTAGGAGTAATTCATACCGTCAATTACTGTTTTGATTTTTTTTTGCTTCTGTGTTACATACAAAGATTTTTTTTGTGATAATTCTGATTAAGTTTGTGTTAATAGATTTTCCATTGATTGTGTTGTTGACTTTTGACTGTTATTTACATGTTGTTGTTGATGTTTGTAGACATTCACTCCATTACAAAAAAATTAACTCTGCTATACTAAATGGATTGTTGTGTCTGTGTTCTTAGGTCTGTTTGCTTTGAGAGTGCGTGAGGAGAGATATTGTAACACACGTTGTTTTTTTTATATAAGGAAAATGTAATTTTGAGCGTCACCATCCTTTACTTCTTTGAAGAATTTCATTCCAAAGTTCCTTACAAAGTTCTTACTTTGTTCACATGTTTCTTCAGGTGGAACGATATTTCTCTATATTTTAAGTAATTTCGTGAATTTCAGCCTAGCTAGTTTTCCATAACAAATCCATATTTCTTAAGAAGGTGTTTCTTATAAAGAAGCATGTCTATGTGTATTTGTTCGAAGTGTTTAAGCCCACCACTATAAAGTTTTTAAATGATACTGTATTTGTAACGGTTTCTTTATTTGTTGTTTTATCTTGATGAAATTTGACACAGCCTTTCATCGTAGAAAGGACAATTTCCGCAAAGACTTTATTTTGTTTTCGACTACAACAGCTCTCTTGTCTCACGAACATGGAGTGACGAAAGATTTGCTTGGAGCATTTTTTTTTTTACTGAAAATCTATATTCTTCTTGTAAATGAATAAAAATAGAAAAGAAAAAAGAAAAGATTAAACTATAATCATTATGACATTATAATGTAGAATGAAGGAAATTAAGAAACCTTTCATTAGAAATTGAGTTGCTGTGTTCTGGAAATTAAAGCTGTTTGGGTGCATCATCAAAAATGAGTTTGTTTCAGTCCAGGTTACTACTAGCTTTTATATCTTATATTGTTCTGATTCTCCTTTTCTTGAGTAACAAAAAAGCCTTGTATACGTTTTAAAGAACTCTTATTTTGCTATCAGTTAAGTTTTTCTGACTCGCCTTTTTCTAGTGAATGCATCAAGAGTTGTTACAACTTATCTTGCTTTGTTTATTAAGATCCCTACACTCTATTTCTTGGTACTTTGGTCTCTTACGTCCCTAGATTTATCTTTATGGTGATGATAGTGTTAATGCGTTTGTATTTTTTAGGACATCGGAGATCAACCATCTCAAAGAGCAGGCCCAAAAAGATCGGCTTATGAAAGCTTCAGCTCAGGCAGCCATAAGCTCATACAGGGTATGATACAAATTTACTGTAAGAAAAGTTTTTCTGTAAGAAGGTCAATATTTCAGCTGTGCTTGTTTTTCATGTTTTTTCAGCCTCGAATTTTTGCTACAAACGAATACCTATCGATGCATTATATTTCTATACTCCTCTTACCAGACGCTAGAACGACGTTGAAACGTTGGAGTGACGTCGTAATGACGTTGTTTAACCACCGTTTGTTGACTGAGTAGCACTTTACCAATTCCTTATTTTGAGAACTATCAGCTTATGAAAGGTGTATTCCTTTGAAATCACTTTTGGTTAGTTTTCTCTTTATAAACATTTACTTTTATTTTTTGCTTCAGTGCTCAGATGAATTGAAGTTCAACCTTTTACCAAGACAGGTAATACTTCGTTAAACAACTTAAAATATCTACTTTATTTTCGTGACCCTTTTACATTCCTTCAATATTCTCCCAAGGGATGAAACAAAATTAGCCCTTTCATTAATAAAGAATTTTACTGTGATAATCTAAAGAGAACGTAACAAAACATACTTCGTTGGCAAAAATGACGAAAATTTTGTAGATCAGAAAAGATTCTCTAATGTTCTTTTTTTATATATATTTTATTTTTATTATTTTGTAGGGAGATGATACATTTCTTTCGTCTAGCATAAAGGTATACCCCTAAATATACTATATACTATATACTATATAATTATTAATAGCGTACACGTTTGAGATTCTTCTTTCATCTTTCTTGAAGTTATTTCTGAAAAACCTGATTGGTTCAGAGACTTACAACTTTTGAAATTTGCTTACTATATACAGTATCTCTATCTGGAATTTTCAAGGAACCTCAAGAGACAAAAAGAAACTCGAGAGAGAGTCCACTGTACGAAAATATTATTTTTTAATTTCTTTCATGTACATTTACCTCTTCATAGCACGTGCTTCCAGATTACGGCAAATTCATCAAGACATTGGCTAGCAAGCAGCCCTACCATCCTTTCTTGGGCTGCGAAGAAACGGAGTCTGCCCCTGAGATCGCGGTTGACGTGCTCTTAGGAAATGGACACATTGCTAATCTTCTAAAGCCGTCTGCATCTCCTCTGAATGGTGACAAGAACAACCGGCATCACCCAGGGAACCATCAACAACGGAAGCCCCCACGACCGTCCGATGCCGTGAAAAAACCGTCACCGAAACCATCGCCGAGCAAGAAAGTAACAGCTAAGAACAGTAACAGTAAAGTTGTGACTAAAAGTCCGGCGAAACAGAAGCCCCCACATATTCAAATACCGAAACAAACCAACATTAAGAAGGTACAATTATAATATGAAATTAATATTTTATTTTTCATCGAATTTGCAATATATGCAAAGCGGAAATTTTGGTTTTCTTTGTTTGGTATAATTTTAATAATTATTCAAATGTGTGGTTCGCAAAATTAAATTCCTGCAAAATTTTTTACCTTAAAGGTTTACATTTATATTTATTTATTTTCCTGCAGCCATTCAGGCCATCTATGAAGAAGATTGAAAGTATCCTTCAGGTAATATATTTGGCGTTGTGTCTCTTCAAAGTTCTTAGTATATTAACAGAAGTAGTGTGAAAAGTTTTTATTTTATTTTGTTTACATACTTTTCGATGATTTCTTGGGTGTATGTCATTTTGAAAATAGTACATACGGTAGGGAAAGAAAGCATGTTGGCAAGGAATACAGTTACGAGAAGCGGTTGCTGCTGGTCTTCAGCCCGGCTTGGCTAGTTTATTTAAACTTCAGAAACTTCTATGTATTTAAAGTGTGATATTGTAAGTTGAGAGTATACTTATGTAATTTTTTAGGAGATGACACATATGGAGCCACCGCTAACAGAAATCAAAACACCAAGGAAAGACAACGATACTGAATTCAAATACCCTGCTATTCCACCTGTAAAGGTCGGCCATTTGCCCATTTTTTACCATGAATAATTTATTATTACATCTTATTTCACTCTCATGAAGTTTGATCTGATATTTTATATCATATAATTTCCTTTCTTTGCAAACGCTAGATTTATGATTATTTCTTCAATTCATTACATCCATAGCAACAAAATGCCAACAAGAAAGAAGATAAAAAACAGCAACCAGCCAAACCAATCAAACCAAATAAGAAGCCAATAGCAGAAGAGACTAATAGGAAGAAAGAAATCAGGTTAGTAACTCAACTTGTACGAAGAACTTCTACATTTGTATTGCACACATTATATTCTGTCAGACTCACTTGAAGGCCAGCTAAAGGGCAATAAATCCATTATATGAACTTAGGCTGGACAGAGAATCGACTAAATCGAGGATCTTTCAACATAAAACTGTTTTCTTTTTGATCGTTGGATCTCCTTCTCCTCTTTCCCTCTCGCAATTTACGTTTTGTTGGGTTTCTTTCTATAAGGATTTATAGTAGTAGAACTATGTTTTCGACGATAGCAAATTCATATTTTACTATTCTCTTTTTTTTTTCAGTCCTAAAAAGGTTAAAGGTACCAGGCTGAGTGAAGGTGATCCAGAAAAAACTGAAAAGGTAATGATGCTGTTGATAGTAGGAGTGATATTTAATTAAGAAGACCTCTATAGTTTAGATTATCTTCATGATCAATAAAAATTTCTATTTCAGTTACTTCTTAATTTGTGTGTAAGATGGCCTGTTGTTGTTGGGTTTTTTTTCCCTTTTATTTAAGTTTTCGTTATTCAACAAGTGTTTTAAGTACTGAACTTTTATTCTTTACTCTTAGACGAATGAGAACAACAGGAAGAAATCCGTATCATCTATTATCAAGCAGATTAACCTTGGGTGAGTCTTTTATTTTTAATTTGTAATTGTTCTAGTACCATTAAAGTTTGTATAGTCAAACTCAAGCTCCACTAGGGAAAAAAGCTTCGTCGGTCGGCAAGGTATTTTCGTCACCCATGTAAATTTTTCTTTTTAGTTTTTATTTACGAGGTTGAAACTTTAAAATTATCTTGTTGAAAAAGTATACTGTATTTGAAAATTATATTATTAAGATGTAAGACTTTTGTCGTAAATAAGGACCACGCATCTTCTATTTTTGTAATTTTTAAATAATGCGATCATCCAGAAAAATTCTCATTACATATAAAATACAAGGTTACTTTTATTTCGTTCTCAAGAGAATGTGTACGTACAATATTAGACTTCAGAATAATTTGATCATTTATTTACACCAGGTCAAAGAAAGGATCTACATCTTCATCTTCCTCATCATCCAGCGATGACGATAGTACTTCTGGTAGCTCTGACTCCTCAGATTCTGAAGATGAACCAACTCCAAATAAAAAGGTAACTTTGATCACCTGTTTGTTTGCTTATGACGTCTCACATTAAAAAAAGTCTTACTTTAAGAATATCTTGTTTCAACTTTGAGAGCGTGAAATTTAATAGTTTGAAAAAAATAAATTAAAAACTGCGAAGTTTGGTCTCCCTAAAGGAGCTTTTCTTAGAAATTTTAAACTTTCTTTTAAGCTTTTTATCAATAGCTTTGTATAGGTTCTTGCAGGAGTATATCTCTCATTGGTATGCAGATGAAAAACTAAAGCCACTTCTCTTTTTGAACATTTAAGCCAAACACGAAAAAAGAAGAAGCTAAACCACCCGATAAAACAACCAAACCAACGAAACCTCCTGATAAGATGGTAAAACCACTCGATAAGACAGCAAAACCATCTGATAAAGCAGCTAAAACATCCGATAAAGCAGCTAAATCACTCGACAAGACGTCAAAAACACCCGATAAAACTTCAAAACCCTCAACCACGAAGGGGGCTCCGTATAACAACAACTACATTGTCGATAAAAGCGAAATTGCATCGCCAAAGACCGACATCTCATTGGCGTCTACCGTAAACGACTCAACCAGCAACGAAATAAACAAGAAGGAGCTGAAGTTTCCGACTCTTGATGAGATGTCGTCCATCACAATGAACGATAAGAAGAACGACGTTGGAACTCTTCTGAGTACGAGCACCGGCCATGACTTGGGCAACATAATGGATATTATACGGAATCCGGACGACGCCAACCTTCTGCTCTTTCCGGAGATCGAAAAACCAATCAGTCCGCTGGATAACATGAACACCGACACGAAGCTGTTTGATGAAATCGATTGCTTATCTAACGACCATTTCATCGGGGATGATCTACTATCCACCACCAAGGACTTGCCAGATTTCGATAGTAGTAAAGATGTAGCTTCTGAGGAAACGAAGAAGGAAGAGCTGTCCGAAATCTCAAAAATAGATACTCCTAATAAGGAGAATGACCGTTCGATCTCTCTCGCACTACACCAGACGGCGAGTGGCACGTTAAATAAAAAAAACAATAATATCAAAAGCGAACGTCACAATAGCACAAGAAGTAATAAAGAGTCTTCTTCTTCAGCTTCTCAAAATAACAAGAAGAGTGACGAGCGAAACAAGCAGACCTCGAAAAGTAACGAAACTAAAGACAAATCCAAGAGCAAAAACACGAGGATAGATTCAAGTGGTGGGTCCGCCTCCGTTAAAGTGAACTCGGGCTCTAACGGGCAACCGTTTAAGACGAAAGCTCAATTAAAAATGCCTGTCGCTAATGTAACTACTAACAGCGATAGCAACATTATCATAAACATATCGGACAAAACCAACACACATCTTACACCCACTACTAAACAAAAGACTAAATGCGACCAAAACAAACAATCCAAAAAAGAAAGTTCTAATACTCAGTCTCATAAGAAAGAGAAGGAGAACAGTACCAGCAGTAATAATAACAGCAAATCCATGTTAGATGATGATGTATTTGCCACAGTTAATACTCCACCAATTTCCTCTTCTACTTCTTCTAAGCCTACTGTTGCACTACTGAATGACACAACTTCTACGAAGGAGGGTAAGTCTTCTTTAAAGCGCTCCTCGCCAGTTGTTGTTTCGCAAGAAGCGAAGAAGATGGTATTAGAGGAAATTAAAGTGAAAAATGACCTTCTGCTGCCAAAAGAACAACAAAAACCAAACATGGATGAAATTTTCTCTGGTATTGGTGATGCTTGCTCGATACTGGAACAGAATCCTTTATTTGCAACTTCAATGACTGTCGATATTAAACCACCAGTAGCTGAAATTACTGGTCGCAAAGAGTCAATGAATATCATAAGTGACATTGATAAACTGATAAACGAGAGCAACGATAATAACTGTCCGCCTAATGTAAATATCGAGAATCTCATCAACCGAGAGGATGTGTTTGGACTAGGACGTACTCCCTCCATAGCGAACATTATTAGTCCGCTGGACTCACCTGAACACATGAAGTTTGGCTTGTCACTTCCTCCTGTCACCGGGAAACTACCACAACCACCATCACCTAAATCTCTGGCGATGACCAGCTCAGCAGCACCTCCACCAATCACTGCCCCCTCAGGTATGGTTCTAACAAATGATACAAAAAGCACTTCAGTGCCAAGTTTGCAAGAACCACCGTTGGTGCCGTTCACTCATACTGCCAATATCTCAACTGCTGTCAATGAGTCTTCCATGACAGTTGGTGCTATGTTGACCAGAACAACCAGTATAAACGCTCCACCTTTCCACCACCTCTCCCAGATGATTCCCAACGAACCGCTCTCATTTGAGCTGGTCAATTCGTTGCCAATCTCCTCCTCAGCTGCCTCTACGTCGAATAACAAGAGTGTTATTAGTAACCACCTCGAAACGCAGCTTCATCAAAATCAAGTCGCAACCAACGCTGGCGGTAGCCAACCGTTGGAGTTCGGTAATTTTTCTGTGAACACCATGCCTGGCACAAATGATATGAATTTCTCTCACCAACAACAAAAACAAAAACAACAAGAAATCCAACCGATAGCTGCTTTACCAACACCACCAGCACCCGTAGAACTACCAGTCCAACTGTCACAACCTTTGAGCTTCGACCCGGTCCCTTCGAGTTTCGACCCGGTCCCTTCTAACGCTCCTCCGTTGAACTTTAGTAATGACAGGCCGCTGGAGTTCCCTAAGACTGAACCACACGTTCCTCCGTTGAACTTTAGCAATAGTCTGTCAACAACAACGAACAATTGCCAACAATTACCGAATAATGTACTACCATTGAACTTTCCAAACGCACTGCCACCAGTGAATCCTGTCCAGAATATGGCGTCGAACTTTACCACTTCGGCAAAACCGGTCTCTCATCTCCCTCCATTGACACAACCACCACGACATAAACCTCCGTTAAACCAATCTCTGTTTCTAACTCATCCTCCGGCATCTACTACTTCAATCCATCAATCAGTGTTGACCCAACCACCAGTAGCTCAACAACCAGTATTACCACAGACAGTTTTATCCAAACCATCACACACTCGGCCACAGTTATCTCAATCACAATTACCACCTCAACCAACACTAACTCAGCCACAGTTATCTCAATCAACACTATTGCAACCTCAATTGCAACCTCATCCTCAACTATCCCATCCCCAGTTGTCTCATCCTAACTTCAATCCGACTCTGGATATGTCAATAGCCTGTAGTAAACCAACAGCAGCGCTTCCATTAAACCACACAAGTTATCACAGCCAAAAGCCAATTGCTTCGTATTTTGATCAGATACCAGGAGTTATTGCTCCACAGTTCGACCAAAAACCGAGTTTAGTAACACGATCAAACATCCCTGCCGAAATGCCGTACGTCTCTCCAAAACAAGAGGATATGGATATGGATATTTCATCGTCTGAAAATGAGCAACCGTCTGCTAACCTCATACAAACGAATGTGGCACCGCCTCAGTCGAAGCTAAAGATGCCACCGCCACAGCAACCATCTCAGCTTATTGGTCGTCAACCACCTGTACAATTAATTGCACCGCCAACATCGATATATCCACCACATCCACATCACCATCAACAACAACTACCTTCTTATAATCAAACTATTGCACCACAACAAGAACAACCAAAAATACCACCACCACCACCACCGATATCTACACCAGTGGTGCCGCTACTTCCTCAACACGTCCCACAACAGCAAGTTAAACCAATTGAGCAGGCCATTCCACCACCTCAAAAACCTGTTGTTGTGGAACAGCCTACAGAAGTGATAATTACAAAGGTGAAAGAACCGAAGACTCGTCGACACTCAGCAGTGTCACCAGTAGTAGATACTTTGGCTGTCAAAAAGGAAGAATCTCTATTGGTTGCTTCGACCGTTCAACCACCTGTGGCGAGCGTCAAGTTAGAAGAGAGTAAAGGGACACCGAGTCCTGGAAACTGTTTTGATATCATTAAGGAATTCAATGGCGAAACAGCCACACCAACAACAAGCAGAGCGCAACAGCAAGAGCGTCTGCTCGTTCGCATTCCATTAAACTGTATAAAGTTGAAAGACAACTCTTTAACCAACTACAAAAACAGGACTAGCAATAAAAATCGTAGTAATAATAATAGTAACAATAATTGTTCGCCGCATGGTGAAGATATGGAAATTGATATACTAGGAGACGACTCACCGCTCAAGCGTAAACTCCCTCACAGTGGTGGTACGCGTTCTACGGGACGGAAGATTGCACGCATCGAATCTGACAGCGAGGAAGAGGAGGACAGGGCAGCGCGTGATGAAGAGGAAATAAGCCGTAAGAACCTCGTGGTCCGAATCAATTTGTCGCGTTTGAAGCGTGTTCCGCAGGTAGGGACGTCTTTTTTTTCTGATAGGACAGTTTTAGTAGAACTTTCTCTTATCTCTAAATAAATTTCGAATATATTTTGTCATTGAGATATACAGAACAAAGAGAAATTTTTTATAAATTTTACGAGAACATACCTTGTATTGTATATTAAGGTTAAAAGTAAAATCGATTTAAAAGTTCCAAATTATTAATTTCTTTTTGTTAGTCATCAAAAACATCGAGGAAAGCGAAAACAGAGGTCAGTTTTTTTTTCAATTTTGTTGATTTTCGTGTTCCGAAAACGCCCGGGAACGCCCGCATGGTTCATGCTTTTATCATGGATTCTCCATGATGAAGAATTATCTACTGATATTAGTTTTCCTATTTTGATTATATTTAATTATAACAATCCTATGTGGTAACCCATCGAATCTGCACGATTACTTACGGTCCACTGTTTGTATTCTATGAGTGGTTAAAAAAAAATGGGGAAACCCTTTAGAACGTGTACTTTCTAATGTCTCTAATATCCTGGATTAACACAAGTATATCTTGATTCAATTTTAATGAATTTGCAATGCGACTTTTAATCAAGTTTATTTATTTTTCTTCTCATTTAGGAACACCATTCTGTATACAATATTGAGTAAGTTTGTTATTTCAATATTTTTAATATAGGGGCGAGGATCATACAATTAATTAAAAGGACAAAGTGAACCGTATATATATTTTTTCTTCGATAAAAAAAATTTAAACTTCAAATTTCGGAAAGGTCCGGTAAATAGCGTTCTGTCTCGCAAGTTGCTTGGAATTGAATTGAAAATATTCTTCTTTTCTTTTCGCAGGAAGAAGAAACGAGGGCGCCCTCCAAAGGATAAATCAACTCCTCCTCCACCTGCTGGCAAAGTCCTTGTTCACACTGACAGCTGTTCTGAATGTGGTATTTTTCGTAAGGATACCAGTCGTGACCCGCAAAGACTTGCATGGTAAGTGTGACCAGTTATTTAGTATTATTATATTCAGTATCAGTTATGTATTAACAATTTTGAGGCAATATTCAAATTACACTTCTTTATAAAAACAGGTGTAATATATAATTTATGGGAAACAGGGCACCATAATTTAATTGGATACATTTCCTGTAACAGCTTCTTATAATATCAACTTTGTACCAAAAGTAATCTTGAGATATATTAGAATTGCTTTCATAGTTTACGTTGCTATATATCTAGTCCGCTTTTTTATTTTTTTATTTTTTCAGCTACAAAAATACTTATGGAGCGTATCTAAACACGGGAAGAACGAAGAAACATCGTGCTGACTGTCTGGTAGGTTTGAAATGACGTTATTTGAAGATGATTGATTGACCATTCTATGGGGATGTGTGTTTGTTTATGCAATGAAGGCAAAACTAGTTAATAACATAACACTAAAGAGATCATCCTAGATACATAGATAAAAAAACCAGTAATATAATAAAAACGGCCATTGTGTAAACAAAAAGGGAGATAGACTCCCTCGTTATATGGTTGATACCGACACTAGACCTCCCCAATCAACTTTTTTTAAATACGTTTCCCAAAATTTTATTAGGAATATACGATTTTTGTCAATCACATCTCAGTAATCTAGCCCCTGTCTGTTCGAGTGCCCTCTATACTTTTCGAGGTGGTGAAGATCTGTAATAGTGAATAATAATGGCGGAACTGGGGCTAATTCCAGCTGATTGTGTATACTTTTCTTTTTATAATGTGTTTTTCTTTTCTTTTTTTTCTATTTCATTACCCATAGGCTGATGAGATAATCCGAGCACACACTTATATCGAAGCTGTGCTGAATTATGTGGAATATCTGGTTGGTTTAGAACAGTCTGCTGCTAAGATGGCCACCTCCGAAGGTATTGGTGAATACATGAAAATCACCGGTGAATGTTTGAAGTTGGTTGAGTAAGTGTGTTTCATTTTTTATGTTTTATATATATATATATGTTAAATATGCAGATAGCAATATTTTTTGAAAATTGTCCTTAGTTTAAAAGTCCTGAGTTTTTTGTTTCTTACCACAGGTTTTAATTTGAAATAATACGATTGAGAATCGGGTATCGATTATTTATATATATACCAAATCTCTAAATGAATATGTTCTTTTCTTCTCTCTTTAGATATGTAGTTAATAATTATGGCAAAAAAATCGACCCTGTCTTTAACCAGTGCGATAAACGCTTCTTATTTCTCTGGTAAGTCTACACCACGTATTAAACACCATGTAGTGAAAAATGTTCCAGAAGTTAATATGTTAATACTCCGATACATGGAAAAAATCGCTTTTTAAACTAATAAAGGCAAAATCTTAAGTACATGAATTTTGTTGGCAATTTTTATACAAAAATAATGGGATAAATCAATTTAAGAATGTTTTTCGAACTAAAATGTTCAGGTTTTTTTTCAATAGGCTAAGTACATTTAAAAAATCCAAGAATCTAAAAAGTTTGATAAAATATCTTTTAATTTGGGAATCTTGACAACTACTTTCTGTAATTCAAAAATCTCCTTATTTTAACCTTTTTTTCTTCTCTACTGAAGATTCGAATTAAAGACTTTTACTATTATCCCAACCAGTATACAAACCAGTATACCAAGTTAGAACGACGTTGTATGGACGTTGTCTTAATGTCCTTTGACGGCTGGGTTGACGCCGATAACTTGTGTCTTAACAGGCAGTATATAGTTAACATGGTAACAAATTATTGACTCATTCTATTAATAACACTTTTTCTTATGTTTTAGTTTACGTTTACAAGGGATATTGAACCTCAGATTGTATAAAACAAAAAAGGAATCGGCAAAAAAGCATAGCAGGGTAAGAAATTTTGATGTTTTCTTCACTTTATCGGCTGGACTTTGTATTTAACTGTCACTATTTACAAGGTGAAATAATCCGACGAGAACCAATGAACAAATTCACTAGTCCTTTCCAAACTGAGATTATTGAAAAGATTTATTCGTGACAAAAAAAGACAAATAATTTGATATTATAAGTTTTTTCTTCTTGGCATGTACCGTTGCGCACCGTAGTCCAATACTACTGTCTACCGTTTGTTTATTTTCCCTTTCAAGTTACATAAACTTTTAATGAACCTCGTTGCATAGTTATTTAATAAAATAAGGCTATATCCATAGAATTTGTATTTCTTCTCTTTATACTTTGTACATATTGTTATGCTTATTCATTATTTGTTTTTGTTTTTTCTATAGATTCTCTCGGAATACTATAAAGTAAGTTTTTTTGTCGTTAATTCAATTATAAAATAGAAATTTTGCGTGTAATATCTTTACAAAGTTCGCGAATGCTTGAAAATTGCTTGGACTATCACCAGCTTTTTTTAAATATATGTTTTTAATTTTCCTCTTAACTTTTTGAAATGCACATACTTAAAGATTAATTTCGAAAATTTATTTTCATTTTATTTTATTTTCCAGACATACAAACCTGTTAATAGTATCGGTAGATCACCATACACCAAACCAAATCAACGAGGGTAAGTTACAAAATCACGCTTTTGCGTAAGAGTAAGAGAAAAAATTGAATTATAAAGAAAGATAGATTTTCAAATTGGTCCAAGTTTATTTGAAAGTAACCCAAAAAAAAAAAGGTTGATTATAGAGTGATCCTACAGTACAGATCTTAAAACAGTGATTGTTGATTTATGCTTGCGAAAAGAAGTCAGCAAATGGTCAAAAAATCTATTGATAAGCATTATTACACGGTTTAGAAATAAAATTTCCTTAAGCACATTTCAAAATGATATATGTAGGTTAAAATAGTTTCTAACGTTATTATAATGTATAAATGTTTTTCTTTTCTTACAGTAGCACTAGTACCCCATCCCCGTCTTCGCCGAGCCCTGGACCTTCCCCTGGTGGGAGTGTCGCCTCTATCGGTAGCGCTGGCAGCTCCGGTAGTGCAGGAGGGAACGAGAAGAGTGGACCTGGTCTAGTCACCATCCCGTCGGACATGCATGAGAAGAGCTATCACTATGTAAATATCACTAGATTCTTGGTTAACGGACATATGCTGTGGGATGAATCGGACTTAATCAATAACCAAATCCAAGGTACCAATTTCATGAAAATGTCGTTATACAGTGTGTATTGTACAATTGATGGGTGGAACTGTTTTTCTCGGTCCCTCCAGGTCATTCCTGATAAGTGAGACTAATATTGTCGTTAAATCAAATTGCTGACTCTCAAATTACTTTAACTCTCATTTAGTAATCAGGCTACAAAGGCCTGTCTAGAGCGTCCGAAGAAGATCGAAATGTTTTTATGTTTAGAAAAACCCTACAAGATAATAATTAGCTTTTTAACTCTCCTTCACAGATATCGTACGCCCTATATATAGACGCATGGACTAAAACATAAATCGAGGCCAAGTGTTTACTTCTTTTTCACTTTTTAGACCAATTTATTTTCACCCATACTCTTTCCACTTTCGTCAAGACCGACGCCATTCCTGTTCACACTTGCGCACAGATCGATTTGTACAATAAATTAGAAATGGATTTTATCTAACAATATGTTTTGTTTCAGGTTTCGTCCAAAGTTTGACCAAGAAAGTAGGAGTTTTCACTATGCAAAGGTACTTAACCACTCATTAGATTTCAACCTCTTATATCCAAATGCATCTTGAACGCCTAAGTAAAATGCTTCGAGTTGAAAGCATCCTAACAACTATTTTGAATGTTCACAATCTTGAGTATGTACTCCACAAGTTGTAACATCACATGTTGACATTTTCATCACATTACTAACTGCGAAACACGTGTAAATGAAGGTAATAAGTTTTCGTGAAACTGGGCATAAAAAAAATAGATAAATAAAAAATAATCAGGGAAATATCTTAGTAGATTGTAGCTAAATTATAAAGTCATGTTGCGTTTTTTATTCATCCCTTGTTTCAATTTTTTTAGCACAATGCTTCATACAGTCGACTTCGTTCGCAACGGCATACAAATCATTCAAGAATCGCGCAAGCTTAGCTAGCTAGTCGATACCCTTCCTCCCTGCTCTATCAATCAATCAACAACAAGAAAAATCAAAATCAAAGTAATTTTTTTGTAAAATATCAATAATCGAAAGAAAAACGAGAGAGTACTTTTTCCCCTTGGGAATTTATTTCACCCTAATCGAATGATTCCCGTTGAATGGGAAAGTTTTTTTTGAGCATAAACTGATAATATATATATTATTAACTATAAATATTCATGTCAATTTTTTTCTTTTTACATCACTGAGGCGGAGTTTCAAGTCACGTGATCAGGCTATTGTTTATTTGCAAACTTGTATAGATGGAATATTTCTCAAGTCAATTTTTGAGTCTCTTTTTAAATTCTTTTTTTTTTAGCAAAAGCATATTTCCCAAAAAATTTTTTGTTTATTTTTATAGAAAAAGTAACGAATTTTAACCTATCTACTTATTTTGTGATACGTATAAATCACTGTTTTTAGATGTTCTCTTTAGAAGAACTGCATTGGTGAGTCATAAAAGTGTACATAATGAGAAAGAGATATCGCTTGCGCACGGTTATGACCCACTAAATACACCATCTTTCTTGGATAGTTTGCGTTTGTTCAAACTTGCTTTTTATACCGCACGGTATACGGGTTTATCAACAGTTTACAATCTTGGACTTTGGACTTTTTACTAAGTTTATAGATTTTAGAGATTAATACTGTTTGAGATTACTAGGTTTTGGAAAAGGCATAATAATTTTTCTATATTTATTTTTTTAAAGCCTATAATCCCTGTGTATTCTACTATTACATAACACTCAAGTTTTCAAATGTATTTTGCAGAACGGTTTATAAGTACACAAAATGATGTAGTTACATCGTTCTGTAGAATGCTTTTATTGCAGTTTACCTTATTATTGTTCCGTCGTTTTTACCCGAAGAAGAAGTTTCACGTAACATCTCTATGTTTTTAAAATTAAGCAGATTTTTTACTTTTTTTTGATATTGTTATTATTAGGAAGAGAGAAATTTCTTGTCTTTATCATTCTTTTTCTCTCATGTATATTGTTTAATGTTATATTATTGTTGAAAAAAAGTTATACATAGTCGACGAGAAATGGTTTAAAAGTTTATTCTTATTTGTGGTAAATTTATTTCACGCTACTATTAATATTATTAATAATTATCATTTATCATGCAATTTTTTTGTGTTTTGAATTTTAAAGCAACATGGACTTTTTATATCAACTTGAAATTCTTTTACTTAGAGTAACCTTCTTTTTTTTTCTAATTCCATAATCCACTTGTAAAAAGTGCACGGAAATCCATACACAAGTTCTAAAATGTATTTTACAGAACGATTTTTAACACTCTTTTTCGATATCATAAACCGTGCTATAAAATGTAGAAGCTTCTTGTTTCACTTCTCGTTCGGTATTCACATAATACTTGAAACACAATTTCTTATAAATTAACAATAATTTTGTGGTTTACGTTCTTAGTTGTTTCGGACTAACTTCCTGCGAAATATGGGTTGGATATTCTTTTTATACATAACTGGTTTTTTCTACACTAGACAATTTGCGGTAAATAAATTTTACAAAAGAATTAACAAGTTATAAGTTTGCAAAACGTTTAAAATACATTCCTTGGAAACCCTTAATATGAATTTCTTTTACATCTAACTAGACGTGTTGCGTGTTTATGGTTTATTTTTTTGTGCAAACTATATTTAAAAGAATTTTGAAAATTTACTTTATAGTAGTATATTAGAGTTTGCTTGCTTTTTTGTTTTTGTCTTATTTTTAACAGTCGATTTGAAAATTTAAAAAAATTAAAGTCACTACTCCTCTCACCT
>JAUEKX010354037.1:0-20231 GCA_031834005.1 Dendronotus venustus
CTCAGTTTCACCTATGTAGTTGGCATTACAGCCAGCGCATTCAAACAAATAAATGACAGATGTCATTTGGGAGAAACTTCTGAATTTGTCTTTGCAGGAAAACGAATCACTTAACTTAGACGAATTAAAAACTAATTTGATGTCAATGTTTGTATAATAATTACTTACCATAAGTTTTTGTTTATAAGAGTAGAATATTTTCCTATGAATGGCAACTTAAAATACCTTGGATTAATATCAACATAATTGTTTTGTGTTTCGCTTACCTTTTCCACGTTCGTATATTGTTTGTGTAAATATCTATTAAAAATTCTATCAAACAGAAAAGGTGAAAAAAGGTTACGACAGAGTATTTTTTTTTTAGATCTTTTATGTCATTGTCAAAAAAAAACCAGTTGCTAGAGATCTTATACGTCCTGCCAATTAAGGCCGTTTTCCATTCTGCGTATTTTCCGCCTTCTTTTTCCGCCAAAATGTTTGACCATTGTTCAACTTTATTTTCCGCTCAACTTATTACTCCATTCCGCCAGCTATTTCAAATATATTGCAAATACGCATGCGCAGAAGCAAAATTTGATGTAAATCTGGCGGAAAATACGCAGAATGGAAAACGGCCTTAAGAGTTCTAATAAGACCAACTTTATATTGGTAAGAGCAAAACTATGAAAATGCGTAAGTAGAGCCGTGTAAGTGGGTTTATGATATATTGACGTTTTTAAACATCCTTGAATGTTTATCAATATATCTAAAATAGGCAACTTATGATTGTCTTGTTCTTCCATAGTAAATTTTATGCTTTTGTACCTTTCATTTAGAAAATCAAAAAACCTAATACTGTATCTTCTCTTGTCTTAAATATACAGAAAATATCGTCTACATATCTCCTGTAGAAGGAGGGTTTGACTGATGGATAACTATCAATCCAGATTTTCTCAAAGTGACCCATAAACAGATTGGCCAGAATGGGAGCTAGCGGAGAACCCATCGTTACACCATCAACTTGATCATACATAGTCCCATTGAGTAAAAAGTTTGTTTTGAGAGTGGCAAATTCAAAAAGCTTATAAAGTTCGTGTTTAGTCAAAGCGAAATTTCCATGTTTCTCAATAATGAGGTTGACAGCAAGGTCTAATGTGTCTTTTAGTGGAATGTTCGTAAAGAGGCTACACACATCATACGAAACCATATATTTGTTCTTAATTCTTACCTTTTTTAACTCTTCGACGAACGAAAACGTATCTTTAGCCGTATGCTCCATAGGTAGGTAAGGTGTCAATAGTGATCCAAGAAATTGAGCTAGTTTGTAATTGAAAGTACCTATGGATGAAACTACAGGGCGAAAAGATGGAACAGAAGCCTTAGGATAAATCCTTTTAATTGCCCTTCTCGTTTTAAAGTAGGATCTTCCTTTAGAACTTGAAACTTCGAAGTGTCCGATAATATTGATAACAAACCATTATCATAGTCCACTTTGTTCAAAATAACCACACCATTTCCTTTGTCAGGTCTAATAACGACAATGTCTTTGTTATTCCTCAACTTTCTAAGGATACCATGTTTCTTCAATGCATTTCTACTCGGTCGATAATTTGTGAACGTATGAATTGGCGAAATATGATAATTTGGAGCTAACTTCACTCTTTTTAGAATTCGTCTTTGAGATTTTGTGTCATGAATCTGTTGATCATTTCAAAGTTTTTCTATTGTTCCATCTTTTCCAGTTTTTCTATTGTTCCATATTTTTTCTATTGTAATTCTATAATAATTTTTGCCGATGGTTCGTTTGAAGATTTATTTTTAAGAATTGTCGAAAATTAAGTAAGATTTTAGTCAGTTACAAAATCAAGAAATTAAAAACAAAAAAAACTTTTATCAAGATTCAACTACCTATTCATTTGTTTACAAATTTAAAGTGAATTTTTACTAATAGTATAAACCCTCGTCAAGTAAATCGATTAATTAAACGATAAAAAAAGTATGTTTTTATTCCCGCTCCGCAGGACTGGATCTTTAATTTCCCCTCGGAGAGAATTAGCTGGAAACCACGCAGGAAGCCTGTGCTTCTATTAATTATAATCAAAGAATTCACGCTAAATGCTTGGTTCTTGCGCGATGTATTGGATAGAACATAGGCGTTTCGTCTATGGATAGAATGAATAGCAAAAATATTGATTAACACAAAAATATAATACAATCTTAATCATTTGAAGCACATTTCTATTATGTTAGGAAATCTTGTTTACATTATATATTAGGAATGATATTTTTATTTTGATATAGAGATGTAGAGCCAAGTTATATATTTTTTGCTTCTACTTTGTTGTTCATTCTATAAGAGAAAAAGTGCTCCTGATTGATGAAAACTCGCTTGTCCTGTTTCAGTATAAATAGGTTTTTGATTTTGATGAACGACAGGCACTATACTAGTTGAGTATATAGCGGGAATCTTCAAGCCTCAATGTTTCTCGTTTTCAATTTATTTCGCGGGTATTAATTTCATGGATTAAACGAAATGGAATTCTCGTTTGTACAAGTTTGAACAAAAAGCGCGAAAATTAGTAGCATTAAAAGTGTGTATTTAATTTGGTTTATTTATGTGTTAATGAAAATATTCCTATTGTTTATTACTTCAGGCTCTATGTGCGTTGATAAAACAATTGAACATGAGAGATGTGACAATAATTGATGCTTTACTAAACCAACTGCAATACGCAAAAAGCTGGAAGGTTCGTTTTTTATTAATTCGTCAAATTTGAACATACGTACTACCTAATGAAAATTAATTTTCCCGATTTCGCGAAATTATGAGTTCTTCGCAGAGTTAAATCGATGCGAAATACTTGATTTGATGGACTAAAAAGCAAATTTGCTAATAGAATATCCCACTCCTGAAATATATCGAAAATATTTCTCGAGAAAGAAGAACAAAGCTTTTACTAGAAACTTGTTTAACTATCCACTTTTTTTTAGCACCGTATGCAAGCTGTCTCTCTCTTCCAAAGCTGTAGTAAGTTTTTATTTGGAAAAATTGTTTATAATGGATACAAATAACCGTACGTTCATTTGGATCATGAAATTTAACCATTTCCGATTTAACAACTTTTACATATATTTACTTTATTTACTATATTTAGTTTAATATGATAATGTATCTATAGATTGCTCTTTTTTAAGTAGATATGAACCATGTAAAAGCAGCTGGCGAGGAAAGAATCTTTGAACTATTGCAAGAATTGCTTTGGAATCACCCTAGTCAAGTATTCATGTCATTTTGCTAAAATTAGGCACATAACATATCAGTCGAAGCCTACCGAATAGACTTTTATCGATTCTGACCTTGTTTCCACTAAAATAATGCTTTGAGTACGGGTAACATTAACAATCTTTGTTTTATTTTTTTATTTTGAAAACGGAAGTGCGATAAATTTGCTCGCTACATGGAATATAATTTATTAAGAAGTACTGTATTTCGTTAGATAATAGGATTACTACGATAAATCGACTTAACTTTTTTTTAGGAATTTCGTCGTTGTATCGCTTGTTTGTTAGAACAGTTTAATATGAAAGGTGACGCGTATAAGGCTGTTCTTAGGTATCTTTTTTTTTGTTTTGATTTAATATAGTTTTATTAATAAGTAAAAAAACTTCCGTTATCAAAATTAAAGCTAAATGACACATTTGAAGCTTTATGTATTGTCGGAATTAAAATATGTAGGTAATGGCAAAAAAAATTCGCTTATTGTTTCTATAGAATATATTTTTACATCTATTTACTTTGGTTCGTTTGTTTTTTTTTCTTTATATAGAAAATTAGAAGATCGGGATGAATCAGTCAGAGCTGCAGGAGTCATTTCGTTGGTTTGTGCAATTTTCATTATGCCACTGTATATCTTATATCCTTCGTTAACTTAGATTTCATTAAGCGTAATTTTGTTCTTTATAGTCCCTTTTTTAATCGATGTAATTACTTTTAGGGAACTCTTCAAGTGAAAAGTGATCGAGAGTTGACAATTTTGTTGGATATATTTGAGTTAGATTCCAGCACATACGTGCGTACACAAGTCATTCGAACATTTGTTGCTTTACAATGGCTTCATCCACGTATCATACGTGCTTTACAAGAACGACAACGTAATTCCAGTGATTTTCTTTCGCAGTAAGTAACTTCCCAATACTTTTAGGAACACCTGAAAACTTAAATCAATCTTAGATCGCGACTGAGAGATTATTTCCAATACCATTGTTAGTAAAACTAAGTCACGCAATAAATAAAAAAATTATGTTATATTTGAAATTTTACATCTAATAGAAAAGAGAAAAATTAAAGACAATTTTTGCTAAAAACATTTCAACTGGCTACTCATTATTTTTTTGTGATCTGGCAATTTCACTTCCCATGTTACCTATGTTATTGTTTTGTATATTTTTAGGGAAGCATCCAAAGCGTTGAAAAGTTTACTTCCAAATGTTGTTCCATGAAACAAGATTAGGAGATGATAATATTTGTGTGTTTACTCGTTTATGGGGCTTGAATTTGTTTAATTATTTTCCCGAAGTGCTTCTTTGCATAGGGAAACAGGTAAATTCAAGCTCTTTTTTAATGTTTTATTGCGTACACGTGTTACTGTCAATATATAAAGTTGAAATAATAATTTCTTATTGGTCGAATGTTTGCTATTGTACTTATTTTTTATTTGATAGATTACGTAATAAATGAAGTGAATATTAAAAAAATACGAATCATGGCAAAAGAAGCATTGACCCCAAGGGAAAGTGGTAGATATATTTCTGAGCATAGTAAATATGTTAGTATCAACCATTCAGAAATTTCGAATTCTGCATTGAAATTACAAGATTTAATGACGAAGAAAAGTTATTCTTTTAAGCAGTGGAAAGAATGGCCCCTGCATCCTAAAACAATGGAGGTGGAAACTTTGTATTGGATATTAATTGTTGATACTTTAAATTTTTCTTTTTGGTTGCCAAAACAACACTCTGTATTCCAAGTTGAATATAACGGGAATGTGTATGAAGACTACGAAGCATTGTGTGCATGCATTAATAGAGCTCTTGAGGTAAATTTAAAAAAAAACGTTTATTATCAAATTCCAGTTATGGTAATAAATGATACATTTGCAATAAAAGAAAAAATGACTGATAAAGTAGTGAGCAGTCATTTTTGTAGAAAATACAAACTGTATATATTTATTTGAACGAAAACAGCGATTTGTTTTAAGTAGAGCATGTTTCGACATACTTATGTCATCATCAGCTATAACTAATACAATTTTTTTGTGTCAATGTAAATGTTAAGATAAATCTCTAGACAATAATAAAAGTTATTTTAAAAATTATAAAATATAATTATAACCACGTTATAGTAAAGAATACAATTGATATGCAACAGAATACGGAAGAAAGATGAAACCAATGAATTCTGTTGCAATACATATATGTATATACATATACATATCAATAACTTTTATTACTGTCTAGAGATTTATCTTAACATTTATATTGACACAAAAAAATTGTATTAGTTATAGCTGATGATGACATAAGTATGTCGAAACATGTTCTACTTAAAAAAAATCGTTGTTTTCGTTCAAATTATTGCTTGTTATGTCACTTGCAGAAATTTTGGTATATATTAATAAAAATAAAAAACTGTAAAATACAAAACCCATTTAACAAACTGTAGGAATGATATCGCGTGTAATGTGTTTGCACATGGAGTAGTCTAAAGTTAATTAATTTTACCAAACTGTTATTTCTACAGGAAAAGATTGCCATAACAACTCCTGCCTACTGTAAATCTATTACCTTGGAAAAGGTTAAACACATTTTTAGATCATCGAATGGCACTGTTTTACCATTGATTGAAGAACGTACTTCTAATCTACAAGAAGTTGGTTCTGTTTTATGTGAAGGTTTCAATGGAAAATTTGATGAAATGATTGAAACTGCTGGGGGTGATGTAAAGTTATTGATTGATTTAGTTACTACTCATTTCTCTTGTTTTAATGATGTTGGTGTATTTGATAAACAACCTGTTCAATTCCACAAACGTGTGCAAATTCTTATCGCCGATATATGGGCATGTTTTGAAAACACTGGCTATGGGGAATTCAAAAATATACAAGAGTTAACAATGTTCCCAGATTATCGTGTTCCACAAGCCCTGTTGTCATTGAATGTCATTTCTTATACGGATGAATTAATGAAACGCATCGAAAAAGAAGAAATTCTTCCACACGGAGAACGTGAAGAAATGGAAATACGAGGATGCTCCATTCACGCTGTTGAATTGTTATGTGCAAATATAAATCAGCTTTTGTTAAAGGAGAAAAAGAAACCGCTCAATTCCGTATTGATAGATTTCTATTTGTGGGATTATGCGACGCAAAATGCATCAAAAGTCGAAAGGTTTCCGGAGCATCGTACACGATCTATCTATTATTAAGCTTATTCATAATATTATAATATTATTTTCAATTAGTTTTTTAGTAGTTCTCGTCATATCAAAATTGATATTAAGGTTATTAATTCAATGATTTGTGCTTAATATCTATTAATATGTAGTATGTAATATTAACATCACTATGAAAAATACATCCTCAAATATTGCCCATTTATATCTAATTCATTTACGTAATACTAAGGGTTGTTTGACGAATTTGCAATATGGAACAGACCGATATTGATAGTAACGTTTTTAGTATGCATCTACTAAAATAAAACCTAAAACAATCGGGAAGAAATGATATTTTTATTGTCATTGGAGATCTTTCACAACATCCCAACAAACCACATTGTAATTATTTCCTTTGTAAACAGGGTTCTATTTTTATAGATGCATGCTTAATAGCTTGTATAACTTTCGCGTCCCCTTATATAAGATAAATATCAAATGTCCCTTGACAATTTTAGATTTTCTATTTTTTTAATATGTATATACTTTTGCCTGTTTACATTTTACAAAATTTAGTTCTTCAAATAGCTATGAGATAAATACAATTTATGTCTATGTTATTTTTAATTTATGTCACCAGTCTTTGAAAAAGGCTTTTCTTTTTTGGATATTTGAGGTGATGTAATTGATCATTAGCTTTATCCAATCGTTTAGAGTACGATACTTCCATAAATTCACATTGATCTGAAAGTTGCTGATAATTATCTTCAATTTGTTGAAAAGATTGTTGTAGCTCAAGCACTTTTAATCTGAGCATTTCTTTCTCCGTTTTTTCTTGCAGACATTCAATTTTCAACTGAACGATCATCTGACGTAACTTGTCATCACCGTCAGCAGGTTGATGATGAGATTCCTCATTACATGCTGTTCTACTTCCTTTCTCACATGTCATTATATCAATAGCATCATCCTCGTCATCTCCACCGTTCGCTTCCTGTTCATCTACACTCTCCTCCATCAATGACACGCTACTTTTACTTCCACTATTCATGTAATCGTAGATTAAACATAATTGGCTTTTTAAGCTAAAATTTTCTTCGATTAACCCTTCGATTGAAATGTTTCGTTCTTCTTCCGTCTGCTGATCTATAAAAAGCAACGTAAGTTTGTGTGTCAAAAATACACTTACTGATCTCTTTTAATCATGTAACAGCAACAAGCATAAGTATTTCCCTTTTTATAACAACATAATACTCTTCGAATACAAACATAAGATTTTTACTCATATAAACAATCAAACTGACAAGCTTGTAACATCTTTTTATACTTTACTTCCTTATGATATAACAGAAACACTTCTCAGTGCTTAATTTTAAAAGTTTCTTCTTTAAAGCAAGCACTTGGTATTGTTGAGGTTCAGACTTTGTAAATCAGATGCCAATTAGTGTATTCTAAAAGAGCTTTCTGTAGACATCAATTTGAATAATTGTACTTCCACAATTTTAATTTTTTTTATTCATATTAACGAAAGAAATAAACGGATTTTTCGGGGTATTTTATAAACCCCGAATTAACAACACCTAAATTTAAAAAAAATTTAAACCTTGATGTTTCTTAGATGTTGTAATCATCAACCTTATATTTCTTACAAAAAGCGTGTTAATGACAATGGAAAGAAATCTCACGGAATATTTCTCGATCCAGGCGACGAAACATTCCTTACTTGACAGTAAACTCACCAATTTTTTCTTGTAAACTACCAGCTTGTGATTTTTTGAAAAGATCTTCTTTCTTATGAAAAGAACCGTCGCTCTCTTCTAAAACCGATCGAATGACATTTAGAACTTTTTCTGATTGGCGATTACGATGAAAATCACGATATTTTTCATCCACGTAATTTTCGTCATGTTGTTCTTTTGCTCGTTCTAGCTCTTTTCTTAGAAGTTGATTCTTAATGCTCGTATTTCGAGTAATTCCATACAAAGATCGTTTGTTTCGATTCTTTTGGACTAACATGTCTCAATAGTTCTCAAATGCATCCTCCTTTTTATAGAACCGTTCTTTAAATACTTTTGTGACGTCAAATTAAGAATAATAAGCAAAGATTATTGACGTTAACAATCTGCCTTTTTGATCCTCTCGGTAACGCTAATATCTAGTTAATATTACATTGTTAATGCGAATTTTCAAAAAAAAATAAAAAATTACGAAATATTCCCTTTAGTGCCTTGTGCCCTTTTTATTGTGTGTTAAATTTTTAATGAAGAAAATTTCCACGCTCTTTCACAAATTCGAACAAATAACTTGCTGGAAGTCAAAAGAAATGAGAAATATAAATTCCGCAAAGACTCACACACTTTTACCAAGAATATTTAGTTAGTTCATAAGTCTCCACTTCTCAATTTCGCATTAAACTGACATCTCCATACTTTTCATCATGGTAGTCATGTATTTTTCAATCTATACAACACTAATAATCATACATGATATGATTATATCATAACTCGAGTATAGTATGCAAGTTATCAAAATTCCGCACATTTTTATAAAGCAATATTCTATACTATTACAAGGAAAAACGTTTGTTATCCTGTCAACGATTACTTTTATTAATAGTTCGTTATTAGTGTTGGTAATTAATCCCCCCTTTTTTTTATTACAACACAATTTTCAGGTCTTTGTTTTTCTTAACTTTTGGTCCCAAATCCATCCTAATATATTCTCTGTAAAACAAACGTAGATACCACCATGCCTTTATATAAGTGTTTTAATTGACGCTGAAACAAAATTTTAAAGGTTTTTTTATTTGGA
The DNA here is from genome assembly GCA_031834005.1 of Dendronotus venustus. Lineage (NCBI taxonomy): Eukaryota > Metazoa > Mollusca > Gastropoda > Nudibranchia > Dendronotidae > Dendronotus > Dendronotus venustus. The sequence continues at coordinate 9,224 of JAUEKX010354037.1, forward strand.
AAGAAGTTCCGTAGACTATAAAAACCATTTGAATGAATAAAAAACCGTATGAATAAAACCATTTGGGCAGTTTTTTGCGAACCTGAGTTTTGCTCATGTGCATGGCTGAAAATATTTTTTATTTTTAAATGTTTTTCGGAATATATTTATCGCTTTTTTTCTTTTTATTTATCCTGTAGTTTACCTTATTTTTTATAAATTATGTATGCCGACCAACTACTTCATTGCTCATTTCATTTTTTGTTAGTTTATGAATGATTACAGTATAGTCCTCTAAGCAGTCTACAGGTTTTATCGGTGAGTGGAATTATTTTTTTCTCTTCCTTTTCTCATAACTTGTAGTTAAGTTAATTTAGTTTAGGTTAATTATTTTAGTTATTAAAGTGGTGGCAGACATGTTGTCTCATGGAGGTATTTTGTTCTTATTACAGTCTACTGCTACTTCCTTCGACAATGAAATGAGGAAGGAAAAGCATCATCACAAATTCATGTGAACTAACTAACTTTAACTGTATTTAACGCACAACGCATATTAACGACTTCTTAATTCTGTTTACCTCCAGGCTAAATATCGAGTTTCTCTCAAGTTTATTTCGGAGATTAATTTCGTATGTTATTTTTTATTTGTTAAAAAAACTTTCCGTACTGAATTTTTGAGGTTTGACATGTTTGGAAAGAAATGAATTCTTTAAGGTTCTTCACGAAGACGCATTTACAGCATATAACGTAGGCTTTTTTTTGGCAAAGGGAAAACTTCCGTGGTGTACAACACCTAATTATTTGGCTAGTACGGAGAATAAATTTCCTCTCCGATATGAAAGTAAATAAGAAATTTCCAGTATTATAGTTTCTTAAACTTGTTTCTTATAAGAAAGATATCTGTATTTGTAAAGTTAAAGAAAAATATTTAGCAAGATAGAGATTCAGTGAGTGTCGTCACAATTATATTAATGACATCTCCATTAATTAAGTAATTATATTTAACCTTGTTTTTTAATGGTGTCGTCCGTTCTTTTTTATGGAAATACCCGTGAAACGTCTTGTAGATATTTCCTTTGCATTGATCATAATACAATTCTTTAAAAAATAGTCAGCCCTTGTTTCATGCAGACATAAGGATATCTCTTTGAAAAGTTGATCTTCCTGTGGTATTCAACCAAAAGTTTTATTAAAATTGTACTGGTGGCGAAGGGAAATAGAGGTATTTACACTAAAATGTATAGGGGCGATTATTTTTTATCTTACAGTATCTCGTATCATTTTTTTAATGAAAATGAAGGAACGTTTTTGATCATTCCTGTACAAGCGTTTCTGCCAGAAGCTGATGATTTATTGTTCAATTATTGGTACCATAAATTGCTCAGTTAATGTTGCTGTTTAATATTTATACCATCATGTATTAATTGCTTTTTTTATCCCACCATTACTAATTAGTTTCATTGATTGATTCACAAAGCCATTGATAGTATACATTGATATATGTAGGTTTCGACCCAGCCAGAGATGCATAGTCCTCGGTGTATATTGCAATAGAAAGAATAATGATATCATGCTTACTTATATGTGCAGCTGCACAATAGTGAAATGGATCGTCTCTTTTTATTATCATTCTTCTACCTTCCCACACCTTGTTCACTTAACATATTGTATAGGTATCATATATGTGATTCTATGTAATTCGCTTAAAAACAACAATGTAGTTTAAACATTGTTTGAGATATACTGTGAAGATCAATAACTTCTAAATCTAAGCGATAATATAAAGGGGAAACTGTACTCAGTTATTTATTCAACGCCATCAATTTCCTTATCGTATTATTGTGTCGAAAAATAGTTTTTATCGCGTTCAGTTTTTTTTTTTCATGATTTCCCATACTCAAATTAAACTTTAAAACAGGAATATGTATAGCTTCCCATGCGACCTTAACGAATGATTCATATTATGTAATAATTCTTTGGTTTGTAACTTTACTCAAGTAAAGATTGTCAACTTTTTGCTTCCATTGATAGTGACTGCACTTATAATTATTTGATTTCATTTAATTACCCTTCTTAATCAAAAGCTTCAAAACCGTTTTTTTTTTTTTTTCATAGCATATATCAACTTGATAGAGAATCGTTTTTACATATGGTTTTGAGGAAGAAAGAATGCTTCGTTACTTATCTTGGTTTCTGCTTTTAATGGTAAGCAATTTTCTTTTTTAATTCGGTGTACAAAGAAGAGATTTGTCGAAGCACTGCGATGTTCTTTCCTTTCTTCTGAATACTAACGTAGTACGTTATTTTGTAAAGAGGACGTTCTAATTAAATACCGTTATTGAATCACGTCACAATTGGTATAGAGTGTGTTACACAAATAGAGATAGCACATTTCTCTATTGTATCCATGCTTAAACGTTCGGTGGAAGAGAATAGGAGAGCCGGCTAGGAAACTCATTTTTTCATTTGGTTCGAGGTGATAGGCAATAGCGTTCGGTTGAGAATGTTTTGATTGAAAAGAATGAATTTTCAGATCCTACAAAAACACGATGACGATGGTGATACTACCAGATATTAATTATCGCCAATTATCTATCAAAATAAAATAAATACTTTTTATAAAAAAAGCACAAATTTTAAAAATAATTTGTAACGGTAACAAATATTATAAGTGTAATATAAGATAAAGTTCTATTTAAATAATAAAAAGCTAAATTTATTCATTATTTATTAACACAATATATATTATAATAACACAATTTCATTACATTTGTTGTGATTGTGTACTGTTGTAGACGGATTGTTGGCTGATTGTTGATTCATTCACTCTAACAAGAAGGTAAGAGTTCTTAGTTTATTTTTTTTTTGTTTTAAAGCAGTAGAGTAAATTTATTACAAAATTAAATGTTGACAACTTTCATGGTGAATAGTGAGACTTTATTTATGATTTCTTTATGATTTCTTTTGAGAGTTCAAAGTTCAACAGTTTCTATTGCTTTTTTTCTAAAAGATTTCTTCATGTTATGGTCTCCGCCTGTAAATCACGACTATGTGTTTAGAGATCTTTCCTCTTGTGATTTCGTGATTTGTTGAAGGTTTTTGGAGAGGGTATACGGAGAGAGGGGGCGAATTGTTGTTTCCTTCCTTTAACTAACATGTTTTGACGAAAACAAACGCACGCCTCCAAACAGAATAGGATATTGACGAAAATTGATTGACCAGGTAATTACTTGAGAAACTCTCTCTTTTTTAATTGCTTCAGCGTGATTATATCAAATGAAGTTTACTCTCTTAATTTTGTTGCTTTCCAAATTACTTTCTCATCTCCTTTGCTTAACTCGTTGATTTATTGGAATGTTTTGTGTAATATAAAGAAAATTCTTTTAGTATGTATAGCGTAGCTGTTAAAAAACTCATCAAGACATCTTGTCGTATTTCGAAAGATGTTGGGGTAGTAGTTATTGATGTAAGGAATAAAAGCTTTTTGTACATCTTGTAGTGTGTCGAGTATTTCACTTTAAGTTCTGTTTATGTAAATTTGTTGATGATGATATTTTTGGTCGAAGTTAACTAGGATGGAGTCGTTCCATTGGAAGCCTTCAAAATCCGGTGTAACACGGATACTAAAGACGCGGATTGCTCTTGTAAATTTTAATAAAAAAAATAGTTGTTTGTTATTAACTATCGTAAGCATATACATAAGTGGAATATTATATCATATTCTAATGTATTGGTATTTTAGTACACCTAAGCAACTAGTAGTTAATCGTACCGACATACATAAACTTCCATCCATCCTTTTTAACTCTCCCCTTTTATTCATGCTTCAAAAAAAATATGATTATGAATATGATTATGATTGATTTCATAAACATTTTTTCAATCTCAAACAATTACAATACATGATAAAAGTTATTTTCGAAAGAATATCTTACTAACCTTACTAGGATTTGGTCCTAAAAAATAAGCGTGCTAATAATGCTATTCAATGTGTCGTTATATAATTTGATAAAGTATTTGAGAGTTCTTAAATTATTTTCATGTAACACTTATCATAATTTTTGTGAATGTTTCTATGGTTGTTATATGCAAATATTTCTCGTGTCCGCCTCGAAGCGATTCTTGGCGTTGCATTGGATCCCGCCTACCCCTCCACTCCTCCACACACATATAAAACAATTTTGTTTAAAATTGTTTTGGCAAAGCACCGATGCAGTAATGAGTTGTTCGTTTATATGAACTAATTAATAAGATCATTAACACTGTTGTGGGTAATTGGTTAACGATGAGCTTTCGAAATATGAAAATGATGTTCGTATTATTAGAACAGCTTTTTATTTTTGATATACCAATTAATGTCGATATTCTGTTAAGTTCATACCGCAACAAACATTCTTACTATACCACAAACACTATCAACTTGAGCAATTTAAATGGCTCTTTATAAAGTGTTTAATTATGGATTGGCATTCTTATAAGCATTAATTGAGAGACTTGTTCGAACTTGTCATTTTGTTTTCATTTTACTAATTGACAAGAACTGTTAAGTTAGCTGCTTGAAAGCTAAATAAGTTTTTGTTATATGGAAAATATTGATTACGTTTATCAATTTTTTCTTAATTTCTAGATAACAAAAAGTATCGATCGAAGATAGAGCGTTTACGCTCTCGTCAGTTTATTTGGATTGTATTATTTCACCTTGTGAAGAAGAAGAAGAAGAAGAAGAAGCAGAAGAATAAAAGAGAAGAGTTTGTTGCAATCAATCATGTTGTTTATTATTCTAGTTGTCATGCATGTTTTATCGACATGCTATTCTGCACCTGCTATCAACTATATGACTGGTGAGTATTGTAATTCATTGTCGACTCTAATTTAATTCGAATTACGAAGGAAAAAATCGAGTTAAAGAAGTTTTCTAAAGCGATTTCAAAAAGTTTGAATGTGATTGAGAATAAAAATGCGTTCTCTTATTTGTCTTCATAGATAAACCACAACCACATACTTCTCTTTCTGTTGATGTGATTTCGTAAAGCATTTTATTGAAAAAGAGATTGATGATGATTTTTTCCTTTTACAGAATGTGAACGAACGTTGCATACTAAGTGTGTCATCGATATTGGTAGTTCTAAAGAATTCCGAAATAAATGCAAACCTGACAGATTACTGAAGTGTTTGCGTGATGCATTTGAAAATAATGTTTGCATCAAACACGACAAAGATACAATCCCTACCATCAGACAACTCATTGGAATGGTAGAGAGAAAATTCAATCACGATCCTAACTTTTGCAATTCCGATAAGAAATTTGATGCATTTGTTGAACGCATACAAGATACTTTTACTGGTAAGTTAGGTTTGTTCTTTACGTGATACAAGTGATTAAGGTTTTTCTTGTAATTTATGATTATTAAGTGGATTATAACTTCTAATTAAATTTACGAAAAATTATCAGTAAGTTTTTTACATTGTATCTTTTATAAAATAAATATGAAAACTCTTTTTATTAATTTAAGTGCTGTTTCCTTTCTTTAGTGCAAGGGGATGGTGTTGAATATACCGATCCACGAAATTCAGTATTAGAGTATTCAGGTTCGGGTGATAATGATGCGTCAGATGATACAGAAACTGGAGGTGATGATGATGGTGATGACATCAGCAAAATAAATGTTAAAAAAAATAAGAAGCAGAATACAACTACAGAGAATAATGAAACTTCTCAGCGTAAAGACAGCAAATTTTGGAAAGAAACTTCAAAATTAATAATGAAAGGAAAAGGTAAAAATGACCGTAATGTTCAGACTGGTGTGTATTTTGATGATCAAAAACGCAACGAACTCCATAAAGCATGGTCCGATTTGTTACAACGATATCAAAAATGGTACGATTCGTCCAAGTATAATAAGAAACTAAGTTGAAAATCAAAGTTATTCGAAATAGACCTGAATTGAACATGATTGCAAAATAAATGTTTAAGAGGACGTACTTCTCTCAGTAGTGTTTATCATCCGATTAATATTGCACGGGTGAACATGAACCATAATAAGGGGTGTTGTGCGAAGTAAAAAAAGAAGCTCAAATGCATCGAAATCTCACATCCTTAAATAAATTCATGGACATTAGTTGATGTGTAGAATGCTTCTTCAAGCTGCTGTAAATTTTGTAAAGAAACACAACTAAAAGAATTAAAGTATCAGAAAAGATATAGATTTTAATTTTATAAAAAATGTTAATATTATAGATATTATAGATTTAAAGTCAGAATAATTCTTCAAGGTGTATAAATGTGTTAACAGTGAAGATATTATAATTTGAATTTTTTTGGCTTTTTCAACAATTTAGCAACCTTCTTCATTTTTTCGGAAAGTCCTTAAAAGAAAAAAAACAATACAAATCCCTAAGAAGCAGAATAAAAGTATTTTTCAAATATTCTTCTTTTTTTCTTTATTTATTTGCTATTTCGACTTAACAATCTGTCCTTCTTTATTGTAATTCTTCGATTTTCCCGAAGAAATCACTTTTTTTTTTTTGAATTATATATTTTTGACTTAGAGAGAAAACATTTTAATGTAATATATATAAAGAGAGAAATGATAAAATATTGTATTTATAGATCATAGATTTAAACCAAATCTTTATAATGCTTTTTTCATTTACTATTTTTGCTGACGATTGCAAATTCGTTTATTAATTATGAGAAGGAAAATTGATGGATGTGAAAGTTTCCGTCAATTTTGCATGCCCATCAGTGTGTAGGAGGTGATTAACAAAATCATTTTGGCATTATATAGAATGCATTATTTGTAGAGTATTTCAGTAGTTAGTTATCCGAACCAAAATTAAAAGGCTATAAATAAAAGTCATACTTTCAACTCTTTCTTTAATGCAAAAACATTTTCGCGAGATATGTAAATAAAAGGATCTAACTAGGTTGCCCATTCTTTTATCTTCTGTCTATTGACGCAGATAACATGCGCCACTTCTTCCACAAGCATAGCGTCATGATATACGATAACACTAGAATGTAGAGTATTACAAATAATTGCTGTGTTTAAACTAATGAATTCGATGTAAGCACCAGTCTCAGACTCAGAAATGATTTGGTATGTTGTTGGGATTTGTTGTACTAACCTTGTCAGATCCTTTTTTTAGTTGAACATCAGAGTGCAGCGTGCTGATCTAGAAAAATTGGATCTGATAAAAAATCATATTTGTTTCCATAAACCTGAAATAATTTGAAGATCTCTAAATCTCTAAGTAACGAGTAATTTTCGGACGTAAAATGATTCTTTGTATATCATGTGGTAAAGGTTGAATAATTTTACAAAAAGTAACAGTATTATTTTTCCCGAACCAAACTATTTGATTTTTATAGACATTAAATTCGTTTTATTTACAATACTCCACTGTAAGTAAATTAATATAAAATTTTTATTATCTTTTCACATTTCAAAATTGAGCTCTTAGATTCCGCCCTCTTTTGAGAAAATCCAATATTGAACTTCGTCAATTTCACCATTTTGGAGCCAAGTTTCCACTGACATACTCGAAATATGTCAGATTTGTCACTATTGGAAAGACAATTTACATTTTTTTTTTATTACGATAGCGCAAACTCCTCTGAAACACAAGTGGTTTTGAACTATGGCAAATTGACGCGTAATGGTAATTTGCTTCATTTAGGATTGCATATCTGCGTCTTTCAAAGTCGTAAGGTTAAGGTTTGACATTCCCTTTATTTTTTCCACTATTTTGCGATTCAAATAAAGACCTTTCACTGTTTTCGTCGTTTCTACATCAAGTATGTATGTCAGAGAAAGTTTTGCTCACATGATATTTCCCTTTTCATTATGAAATCAAGTTAAAATAACTAGACATGTTATATAAACTCCCTAGGAGATAGGATGTTACGCAAATATTTTTCAAGCAGCGTTTTAAAGTTCCATAATTGATTAATATGTTCTGTTCCTTTCTTGTCACCACGGTCCGTCAGAAGCTTTTTCTCGTGCACATGGTGTGTTTCATCACTTCCATTTCTTTTTTTCTAACTGATCGAAAATAAAAAGCAACGTCACATGCGGAACTGGCAATGTGTATGCATGTCATTATGTTGATGGTGATTTTCTTTCAATTTAGACTTTGTGCGGTTTTTAATATTTTGCTGTAATAATCTAGCTAAATATCGTGTATATCCACAATGCATAATAGAAAATTCCTAATTTATAATTCAAAGCCACTTTAACTGGTTTTAATAGAGATTGATGCAACATCAAAACGTTGGCTGGTCGCATTGTTTTTGTGTTAGAAGACGAGTTATTTACAATCTATTGTTTTCAATACATACATATATATTGTGAAATAAATTGTGTTCGCTGGCGAAAAATAATGCGTACATCTGAGAGTAGAACTGAAGTCTACTCCTATAAAAACCAGTTTCTGTGGATGATTTTACACAACGTAACATGCAGTGCTTCGTACGAACTAATTAATTTAAGTCAGATTAATATTTGATTATTGTTTTCAGGTAACCACAACCTCAATGTTTCTTGCCTTCACGTCAGTTTAAGATTCATTTTTGGAAATTTTGCGTTCTGGATCAAAGTTAGTTATCAGGACGAAATTTCAGAAAATAAGTTTGTGACTATAACGACGCATTGCAAGCCGGACTATTTTTTTATGAAACTTTTTATTTGTTTAAATAAAGTAATAAGAACACTTTCATTTTATTACACAGTAGAGTTCAAAAACTCTCAGAACTCGACACACGATGTTTCGCTAGCACTCCCAACTGTTAAAAGCCCCAATCTATTAACCTAAAATTTAGATCCAGTTTTTTCTAGGTCAGCACGCGTACTTTGAATAAAAAAAGAATCTGACTTGCTTGGCTTGGGGTCTGTTACAAAATAAAAAATATGCCGTAAGGAGAAACTGTAAATCAAAGAAAATCGCCGAAACAAACTAGATCAATATTACAAAAAAAAGTATTTATCAAACTTTTTTGTAACTTTATTTGAAGGTAACGTTGTTATGTCAGAAAGACATAATCGAAATTTTTTTTTCTCGATATATTTTACTCAATATTTTATAATAAGTTAAAAATCAAAACTAATAGTAGGTTTATATCTAAACTTGGCATGAAAAAAAACGTAAAAACGAATTTTTTTTTTGGTCTTTAGTGCCCCTAAAGTACGTATGTCAGAATTTTAAAAATTATTTTTGTAATTTCACGGACAAACATTAAGCTTAAGCGCTTTTTATATCGAAGTTACATAATTATTAAAAAGTGCAACATCTTCTATAAGATTGGGCATTTAAATTGCAACATCATTTAAACAGGAAGTGCTATGAGGATAGTTAACCCCTTCTTGATAATCGTAAAAACATTAGGGCTATAAGAAATTAAATCAAAGTATTTTAAAAACGAGAAATTGATGGTCAAATTTGACCATTTATGACGTCATCAAAACTTAAACTGCAATCTTAGGAATGGGAAATGCTATGAGGATAGTTAATATGAAATGACATCATCAAAATTATGAACTAAACGAATTTTTTTTATAAGCAACTTAGGATTTTGGCCAGATATCAATCAAGTTGCTTAATTTTTAGCTAATATTTAGACCCAAAATTTTTCGTAATTTAGATAAGGGAAAATGAGAAAAGGTCATCTAAATTTTTATTTAAACTATTTAATCCATTTATGTGAACTCTAACACAAGAAAGTTTGTAAAGAAAAAATTCATTAAGAAATAAAATTATTAAAACAACGCAAATCTTGAATTTTTACATCTTTAATACATGGCATGCCAAGCTTTATTCATTTTGTTTATTAAAAGCTTTTTCTTAAAAGCTTTTCTTATTCAATTTTCTTATCTTATTTTCTTATTTTTAGTGAGACAAATAATTTTTGGGTAGCTTATGCTTATATATGTTCAGAACTGAAGTTGCTTAATATTTTTTAAAAATCCAGTCCAGTTCCTTTAAACGAGTTCTTATAAAAAAAGAAATCGTGGTGGCCGTTGGGCCTCCCGGCTAGTCTGTTCGTATTACTCGTGTTCAGTAGTTTATTGCAAGATGGCGGCACATTTTGTTCCTCCTGTTATCCAAGATAATAAAAATGGCTGGGGCCCATGCGCTGGTTTTAATGAGTTTAAGGATCTACCTTACCAGCCTTTTTCAAAAGGGGATAGAATAGGAAAGGTAATTTTTTAACATTTCAATAGCTGTATTTCTTAGAAAAAACCCTTTGGAATATTATATATATTATATACGTACTTGAGGGCTAGCCAGCCGCCCTTTTTTAGCTTTTTTAGCCAGATATAGCTACAGCTGCTATGCCATATTAAATTATATGTTATATATATATACTTCTCTAATTTTTTTTGAAAGTGTACTATTATCTATGTTTATAAACATAAACAATGAAAATGCCAGTTGGAATGGGCTATATATTCCATATATATATAATATCCATACTGGAGGTAACCATTGATGACTTAATCTGATTAATCTCCTTGACTTTGCTTCAATGGATTCTTGTATTACTTTCAATGTATAATATATATATATATATATATATATATATATAAAGCAAAAGTAAATCCAATAAGGTGAGGTGGTGTGATTGGTGGTAAAAATGTGATCTCAAGAAATAGAAAAAAAAAAGAAATAGAAAAAAAGAAAAAAAAAGAAAATATTTTAAGAAAAAAAGTTATTTTTCAAATATATATATAAATATTTTGATGAGGCGTTTTGATCCTGGAATTCTGGAGCTTACTCTGGAAAAAAATGTATCTATATATTGTATTATATTGGCTATGTTCACTTACTTCCTTTAATAATGGGTTCTCTATTTTTTGATAATGTCACAAATGTGCCAATTTAATGTATGACCCACCTTTAAAAACATATTTAATAACAATTTAATAACTCAGAACCCTTATATATATATATATATATAGTTAAGTAGTCTAAAAATACTCAACTATGCATCGCTGGTAAAAAATACTCACCACAGAAATCAAGCTATATC
>JAUEKX010355147.1:0-34670 GCA_031834005.1 Dendronotus venustus
TGTATTTAATGGATACCTAAATAAATGATTATTATTATTATTATTATTATTATTATTATTATTATTATTATTATTATATATTATGGGTTAGAAATTAGTAGAAACCACATAAAAATTTACCTGCAATAATGTTGTCGGAGAGCAAATGTTGCATTAGTACATGGCGGGAATCCCAATGCTAAAAATACCTGATCCCATTTCTTCTTTTCTGTTACCTACATTATAAAAAAGAATAGTGATATAGATAACTAATAAAAAGAAAAAACAATTGTAAGATATACAAAGTCAAAAAAGGTTAGACAAAAAATACTAAATACATTTTCTTACCACTGAAATACCTCCAAATGAAGTCACAGTATTATAAAGAGCATAAAGATCTAATGATTGACCACCAAATGTTGGAATACATCCAAAGGAAGTGCTAATAAAAAATCAAACAATAAAAAATCTTTGTAAACTAAATAATACAATGAAATAATTCAATGAAAGAATAAAAATCAAACAAACCCTCTAGCTTGATGGCATTCCCGCAACTTTTCCATAAAGCTGTCATGATCTTTTTTGTATGTTTGGTCAACTTTATTGTTCATTGTGGATAGTCTGTCTTACGGTGAAATTTATATACATATTTCACTGAAATTCAAGATTATATATATTTAATTATTGCAAACTATCAGCTTAAGTCAGATTCACATGCCCACAACAAGATGTTTTCAGAAATTTTTTTGTGGGAAGACAATTTCACATTTTAGGAAGTGAAGTTGATTTCTTAGGAAGGTAATTTTGCATCTCAAAGAAATTATGGGGATGCTAAACAAGCAAACGTTTTGAGAAAATTTATTTTTAATTGTAGAAACCTGTTTTAGTAAATTTCAAAATGATAAATTTTACTGAAGAGACTTCAAAAAGGTTTAAGGATAGTGTGTACCCTTGGAACTAAAAAAAAAAATTTTTTTTTTGATGCTTTCAGATGTAACTTTTTATCTAGTTTCTAATTTCGAAATCAGAAATATAAATTTCCCTCTGTTATTATTGAAATATTGCTGTATTTATAAAAACTTAATTGTCTAACTATGCGTTTGTTTACACAACTATTGCGTAAAAGTAAACAATAAAGTAAAACATTTTTCTTCCCCTCATTAGTTATTCATACTCGTCATGAATACACATAATAGAAGAAATGTATGTTTGTTTACTTATTATGTAAATGATACATAATAGGATGTGATTTCTATTCAATTCTTGTGTAAACAGAAGCAAATATTTAAATTGAAGATATCTCGGAATCAAATTTTGGTCTACTTCCCAACCTTCCAAGAGCTCCAAGTCCCCTCAGCAACATGCTATTTTGAAGTAATCAGCTTTATTCTAACCAATAGACTTTTGAGAAAAAAACTTTGCCTCACTTTTAAAAATAAATCAATATGCTAAACGAGTGTGAGTTAAATGTACACCCCTGAAAAAAATAAATTACAAAATTTGTTGTTAAAATTAATCTTTTTGAAAAAGCCAACTCATTTTCTTTTTTTCCTTGTTATTTATTTGATAGTAACGTACGAGACAAGGGATTTTCAAAACCAGGTGTCCGTCTATTTTCGAAAAACACAACTAATATATAAACACAACTAAAGAACTGTATATAAATACAAAAATAAAATGTTTTCAAAGATGTTCATTCGTTGATCGATGATCACAATGTTGAACTTTTGAGCGGTCAAGACGCAAAACAAGGCGGTCATTGACCATTGACTACCCTTTATTTCGAGCCCTGCTTTGAGCTCTTGAAAGAAGACTCTATATCTTTCAAAAATTACATCACAAAATAGAGAATTATGTAAGCTTTCAGAAAATATATACTTTTAATATGAAAAATAAAACAGATCAGAGGATATTTAACATAATCTGAAATCATACATCAAGGGTACACACTATCCGTAACAAACTATTCAAATAAACTTTCATAAAAGAAGTCTGTCTTGTTAGTTTTTCAAGTAGTGTAGAGAAACAATAGATCAGATAGAACAATGGTGATTCACTAAGAAACTCATCCAAAAAACACGAGTATACATGGAGTCTTGTTATTTCAAATAAAGAGAAAGTGTTTCACAAAAAAAGAATAGGCAAGTTTTATCTACCTTAAAGAAAGAAATTTTGCAGGAATTTAATTTTGTGGCTGACAAATTAAATTTAGTTTTTTCCTAAAACTGTGAAAATTGCATAATTTTTTTCCCATGCAAAATTTCATCCTAAGGTATAAGAGATTATAAAAAACATTACTGTGTGCATGTGAACTTACTTGAAGTATGGAGGATGTGATGTCACATAATAACAAATTTGAAAACTTTTGTACTGTGATAACCTTTGAATTACCTATCTAATTTCTCTTAGTTACTTATTTCTACCCAAAAGAAAAATTGCAATGGCAAAGCATAAATTACGATAGGAAAAAAATGCTTTAGTTTTTGATAATTATACCAATTCTCATTATAATGGATATTTTTTTTCATGAAACTACATTGAAGTGTCAGCACTGATAGCAGCTTTTAGCTTTTTAGATAGCAGCATTATTTTCCTATCGTAATTTATGCTTTGCCATTGCAATTTTCAGCATAGTGTTTACTATCTCAGAGGATTTGCTCATTTTTATAGTGTTTTAGATAAAAAACTATGAAATTAAAAACTTGTCATCATAATTTTTATTCATTACAGCTCAACAATGACAAAAGCAGAATGCAGTTGTAAATTCAGAGGGTTGATAACTTACCTATTAACATTTGTTAACATGCTTTCAAAATAAGGCTAAAACCCATTTTGAACCAATGTAAACAAAAGTGCTAAATATACTTATTAGTTAAAATAGGCTCAAAATAAGAATTTGAGCTTGAGATGATTGTGACAAAAACGACAAAAACGACAAAAACATCAAAAACAGTATAGCTCAGTTTTATTTATGATTTATTCTCAAATTGGATGGTCTTAGGTACGATATTAACTACCCAAATAGTTTAAATTTTTCTTGTTATCGTTTTTGGATCAGTGTTGCACAAAACCCAACCCAGAAACCAAAACACAATAGAAATTAGAGTAAAGCAAAAATATTCCAAACAAGAAAATTAACAACAATAAATAAATAAAAGTCTAACACATCCAAAACAAACAACTGCGAAATGAAGGAACTATGTGCCAAAAATGTTTTGCAAACGCAGTCGCTTTGTGCCTCTTGAAAAACGGAAAGAGCTTAACCTTAACTCATATTCACAATTCACAAGGTATGTCAATCGTCAGCTACAAATGGAATGGAACTCTACCCCAGCTGATCAAGACATGTGTAGTGACTTCTCAACTCAGGAAACCTGGGCCGCTATTAATACTCTGAAAGCTGGGAAAGCACTCGGTCCTGATAATCTGGATCCAGAATTTTTCTTACATCTTGACGAGAAATGCACCGAATGGATATGATCTCTTTTTAATCAGTGTATCTCTGTACCTTTGATAAAATGCAAAAGTATCTTGGTGTTACACTTAACGTACTTTTTCATACAGATATCACCTTGTAAACACTGCTTCTAAAACTATTAAATGCTGTAACCTGCTGAAGAGACTTGCTAGCAACCACTGGGATGCAGACTTTGTGACATTACGAAACTCTGCATTGGCATTATGTTATTTTGTTGCAGAGTATTGTTCTCCAGTATGAAGCCAAAGCCAACACTGCAAGAAACTTGACACATCCCTAAACGAATGCTTAAGGTTAAAAAGCGACTGTATCAAGTCTACGTCATCGGATATACTGCCTATTCTCTGTAGCATCGAACCTGCCGACATTTAAAGAGACAAAAGTATACTCAACCTACATGAACGTGCTACATCAGACACGCATATCTTCTATTGAGCGGTAACATCTCCATTAGTCAACAACCACTCTCTACCTGAATGCACTCTCTAGCTGGAGAAATCGAGCAAAGTACGTCTTCACCTCACTGGGCTACGACTACTTGGAACATTCGTTGGTGTAACTCAAACTACCGGCTCTTTAACTACATTCTGCTACCCTCAGAGAAACCCGCCGGACACGATCTAAAGCGAAGTCAATGGGTTCTATATTTTAGGGCCCACTATTCTTAATTTGGTGAGGCCTGAATTGGCTTGATGCTAATAATTTGTTAAAACTCTTTTTTTTTTTAAATTTTCTTTCTCTTGCTCTTACAAATATATATATACTTCTAAAACATTTCCAAAAATAGGTAAATATGGTGTTTTTTATCTTTTAGAATAAAAGCTAATTGATCATATAGGGTTTATAGAAATAGTAGTAATTAAGCAATGTTAAAATTTCCCAACATGCAAACTATCTCGATCCTAGATCCATATTAATAATGAGCATAATTTTATAAATAAGATATGAATTATACAAAATATATATATTTTTTGTTTGTTTGTTTCACTTTGTACTATTCTTCTGGCTGAACCAAACAAAGACCCCATGGGCTGTTGAGTTCATATGAGGAAGACATAGAATTATTGAATAGTAGGTAGAATTATTGTCACCCTGGAAAGTAATTGATTTGAATATAATTGGAATCATTGTGCATATATATATAGTAAAAAATTCTAAATATTTACCAAGCTTGATTTTAACTCAAAGACACAAAATTTTGTTCATTATGGAGAATCGATAAAGAATATATATATATATATATACAACAAATATTATTCCCTAAAAATAAACAAGAAAACGCATAGATTTGTGTTTTCCCAGCTCACTGCCACCTAAAAGTAACCTTTTATAACATTTTGCTGCAAGAAATATTGTTAATGAAAGTAATATCTTTTTGTATTTAGCTAGGTAATATCATAATAGGAGTAATAATATCACAAAAATACTTGCATACATACTTATAAAAACATTAACTGACAGACTATTACATGATACATTATATTAGAATAAATAAGCTTACATTATAAGTTATACAGAATTGTTTCAGGAGAACATCACATTAAATATCAATATCACATATTCAATGTACTTAATATATTATTTAAATTTCAGCGGGAAAAAGATTATGTATTTTATAATCGATTGGTCCATCCATCGTGATTATAATATTCGCGTTAAAAAAATGCTTTACATATAATCTATATACATATGTTATATATATATTGTTAGCTACCCATTTATATAAATTCATATACAAAACTTTATGTATAGCCATACATTTAAAGGTAGGTATTTAAATTTGAATAGTTATGTAGCTATATCCAAAACATTTATAAAATATAAACCGACAAAATTTTAGAACAATTATATAGTCTAGCGATTAATAACCAAAATTAAATGAAGTAAACAAAAAAGTACCAAATGCTTTTTGTTTTGAATGGTAGTAATTTCCCTAATGCTTCTATTAAAAACTATTAACATAAATAATAACAAGTTTACCGGAAAAAAACACAATTGTATTTTACACACCAGTCCATGCTTTGAGAATAAATTAGTAATAACAATAAATAGAAGAAGAAATTGTAGAAATACGTAGCAGCGAATCTAACACTTTTGAGCTGAATGGATATTTCAAATCGTCTATATTGAACGGCCCTCCCGCTATTTACCGAAAGTATTCATGAAAGACAAGGTTGAAGTTGGTTCAACTCTTTTTTGAAATTTTATTATAAATCATGTATTCTTTCTAAAAATAATTTAAAATCTTTTATTAGGTCACATAAGTCAAAAATAGGAAGTTTTTATATTAAGTTAAAGGATTATATTAACGAGAACTAACAAAATATTTTTCCGAATATGATCAAACATTAAATTCTCTCAAGTAAAGCTTTGACCTTTTGTGACCTCAGTTGTCTGTTTCACGACACAAATCGAAAGGCTGCCGGCGGCCCAATCGATTTTTGTAAACAAAGCAAAAGTAGAACGGTTGGAGACGATAGCAGCAACAGAGTTTGGGAAACTCTTTAGTTTTTGGCGCGAAGAAAGAGATAACTTAAAAATCTTTTAAACGTTTTGGTCTAGAATTAATATTAATTCAGCGTGATAAATCGATTTTCAATATAAAACGTGGTTGATTTAAGAAAAAGCATAACGGAATAAGAGTTGTATTCCTCTTTGACAAAACCGAATTTATATGACCGATACAAGAGACCTCAACTTTTTAATGTCTCTAGGAACCTTATTCAAATTTTTGTAGCAACTTTCTTCTTAAATTCAATTCAAATCAATCATAATATGAAGTAAGCGTGATTGGCGACCGATGAAGTGTCTCTCTCTCTCTCTCTCTCTCTATTTGGCAGACATATAATGAGAAAAAGATGTCTTCATAATAAATCTGCAATTCAAAATAAAAAAAGGAAAGAAAATACTAGATAGTTCACCAGGAAATACTCGGATTATTTGCAACATTCTTTATTACTGATGTTTTTGCATGACAAAATAGATTCATTCTAATTATTTATTGAGATTTTTTTTATTGTCGATTGCATTTTTTATCAGAACATGAGGCTAGAACAGTTTTTTAGTTGATAAAGAAGCTGACATTCCTAATGATTTCGCTGTGGAAAAAATTATAATGTCAGTCCAACCTCCGTCTTGTCCAGAAATGTCAGCACAAAAATAATGTATATGTTTATATTCTATTATAGAACACATGTTTACAACTGGACAAATACAACACTATCTCTTTTTACAAGGTATACTAACAAAATACTATAACGCTTCTCAATAATATGCAATATAACTAAAAAAAAGGTTTAGTACATTTTTAAATAATTAAACAATATTTCCACTCGGAAACAATTTTTCAACAACAAAAAAAATCAACGGAAATATATATATATATATATATTTTTGGGTTTATGTATGATCGAATTTCATTTAGTAAAACGATTAATATATCAATTTTAGCATTTCATAGATAAGCAAAATAATAAAAATGGTATGCACAACAACAACAACATCATACTAAACTAATCAAGCAACATAAACCAAATCGAATGAGATAATTTTCTTATAAAAGCACTTTTTTCTTATAAAACAGTAAAGAAATCAGATAACTAAAAAACTAGTCGATAAGGTTAAGTAAGATTGCAAGCTAAACATTCATGTAATAATTTTCTTTTAATAAATATGATACAGTAAACAGTGTGATGTTTTACGAGTGATCTTGGTGCGCGTGTATGTGATGCACAATTTGGCGTTTAAGAATGTTGTAGATTTATATTCTCCTACAAAAATAATGTTTTGCTAATAGTTATTAATACAGCTTGCGGAATTAAAACGGTACGGTTATGGTTATGGTTATATAAACCCGGATGTTTGCTGTATGTTTGAGTCAGGATGTGTAACAATCGATAAATGGTGTGCTGGTATATCTGATTTGCTTCATTTCTCCCAGCTGATCTGTATTCGTTTGCATCCTTTTTCTCGCTAATAAAATATTTCTGATGAATCGAGCGTCTTCTTTCAAATTCAGATCAAGAAACATCGTCCAACTAATATAAATTTTTCTATTTACGTATCATCCGATTTACTTTCACTTTCGTTTTGAGTACTGTTGTTATGTTCGTCGTTTTGTTCGTCGTCTTCTTCCTCTTTTTCTTCTTCAATGATTCTCAACCATTTCTGATAATTCTTCTTGATGTTTTCGGACATGACACAATAGATGTATTTCTTCTTTCCCTCAGTATCGGTTGTCGTGTCCAATTCGTTCTTTTCATTATCTTCATCACCACCAGATACATTGCTGTCATCTTCTTGGTCACCATTTTCTTTAGAGGATAATTGTTCATTCTCATTCTTTAAATCACTTTCATTTTCATCCTGCTCGTCCTCATCCTCGACATCTAACCATTCACCTGGCACGATACCTGCTTTCTCGTATGCAATATACAACGGTTGAACTAAATGGTTGATAAACGATGCTTGGAGCTGAGGCACCTTAGGATTATTTCGATCCATATAAGCAGATGTTGGCATTCCTAAAAGGCACTCATCTTCTCCCTAAAATATCAAAGCAATTATATATTTTTTTATAATTTAAAAAATTTTTATATATATAACTATATATATATATGGGATTTGAGGAAATACATAAAAATAAATACAATACAGTAATAGTAGAAGTAAAAATAACATCATTGAACAAACCTGTTGGTAAAACTCTTCAATGATTCGCTCAGTCCAGCGATAATGTAGATCCCATTCTTTACTTGGACCAGAAATATCGGCAATCTTGATGGCCATTTGACCTAACAACAGACGGTCTGCTTCACTTGTAAAATTCAATCCACCACCTTGTTCTGACACCTAAAAGTAATAATCTTTATTAATAAGTTTAATTACATTTCTCAATTATCTTATTTCAATCTGTACTTTTGTCTCGAAACAGCTGCACACGGTATTAAGGACACTATTTCAAATACATTCCCTAAACCCGGCGAATGAAGCTAATGAAAGTTTATGTAAAAGACATCTTTAGTGTTTCCGAGTGACTAAAAATATACTTTACAAACAAAGTACATAATGTTAAAATAAATTTTCGCCAGTGCAATTGTATATTTATAAAGATAAAAAGTAAAAACAAGTTAAAAAATTCAGCAAAAGCTTTTCGATAAAAACATCATCATCAGTGCTATATACAAATGTAAAATTGTTTATAAAAATTTTTTTAACTTGTTTTTACTTTTTATCTTTATAAATATATAAAGTACATAACTTGTTAGACAATTTCTTGAGAAACAGCTTTAAAAGGAAATAGCGTAGGTAAATGAAAAAGGTAGAGCACAAGCAAGCTTTCTCACTTTAGCATTCCATTCTGTTAGAAAATCGAAGTGCTTCTTTAAATCAGTTGACAAAATCTCTTCGATAACAATAAATCGAAATCGTTTAAAGTCTGCACTATCTAGCGAGGATAAGAAGTTGAGACCAGGGTTGGTCACAAGTAACGACCATGATGCTGCAGCATGGTGACTTTCTAACACTGAACGATCGTTGTACAACAATGCCTGTAGTAATAGTAAAATTAACATATATTAATACATTGATTTATCATTAACCGTAGGCGTATTTAAATTTGTCAAGAAACTCTTAAAATAACTCGATCACGATCATAAATCACTAAAATATAAATGAAAGACTTAATTTTACAAGACACTGAGACCATACAAATAGTCTAGCGCTAGTCAAGGAATGGCTGTCAAGTTAATTGTGTGTGAATGTCAGTTGTTTTAAGGTAAACCCCTTCCTTGAGTTTCCACTAAAATTAGCATATTCGGTGACCTTTTCTGTTCTATTTTTTTTCGTTGTGACAAGATCTTTATGGTATTTCTCTGATTTAACATTAAATCTCCCGTTTATTCCGTCGCAATTATCTTTTAAATAGAGATTCCTCAGAGTCTAATTTCTTTCTTCTTGGTTGTTACAAACAACCTTTTTATTGTATTTGTTTGTTTGTTTTCATTTACCGACCTGTAACACAAATTGCAGGACATAAAAGTTTCCATTCAAATACACCATTTTTGTTAATTAGGGAAAAATATAAGAGCATTAGGATGGAAATTTGAACCTTAAAACGATAAACAGGGTTGAAGAAACAATTATAGATCTACCCAGAAGCTTTTCAATGATACGAAAACCAAAGTAGTGGAATAAACTATCGCCACAATTTTAAGCCTCTAAAATAGTCTTAAACACAAATTCAAGGTTACTTGGACACAAAACTATTTTTTAACCAAGGAAGTTCTTTTTTCTGTTTACATTTCTTCTGTTGTGATTGGCTATCACTCCTTTTAATATACTAACGAAACGTCTGAAACGTTATTTCACTTTCACGAAAATGAATAAAATATTGTTTTTGACCTAGAAGTTTTTTCGTTTTTTTCCAGCCAGAAGGTTTAAAAAATGCCGCTAGTAATTTCCAAGTTTTGGCCTTTATTTCGACCACTGGGTCTATTGCTTAGTGTATAAGGGCTTACCTTTGAATTCAAGGTAGCAACAAGGAAGGCATTTGTTCTTCCTGGGTGATCGAAATCATGCATTGCAGCAGCTACATAGAGGGCCATCAACTCAAGGTCAGGCATCAAATCGCATATGCATCCATACGTGTAGCTCTCCTCTGTGGATACTATCTCCTCGGTTTCCTCCTCTCTGTTCTCATTCTCTATTTCAACTGCAGGTGCAGCGGGAGATGAAGTTTCATTCGTTAAACTTGCGCGACGAGATAAGCTACTATTGAAGCCGGGAATACGATGTTGTGTTAGGTAATAGACACCATGCAAAACGTCTGCAGCGTGAATACGATTATGGTCTAAACAATAAAGACAAATAAATAT
The DNA here is from genome assembly GCA_031834005.1 of Dendronotus venustus. Taxonomy (NCBI): domain Eukaryota; kingdom Metazoa; phylum Mollusca; class Gastropoda; order Nudibranchia; family Dendronotidae; genus Dendronotus; species Dendronotus venustus. The sequence continues at coordinate 10,333 of JAUEKX010355147.1, forward strand.
GGTGATTTTAAACACAATAAATTACACACTGAAAATTAAACATGTGATATTAATAAAAAGTTGTTACGGTAATCTTTTTAATATTTTCACAACAAAAAATTTATTTACTGGTTGTGGCAGCATCTAGAATGAGAAGATAGCAAGACTAAACAAAAACATCCCGTTGAAACAACTAGAACCTTACACGGAATATTATGATAGCCGCTCTCCAATGCTCGAAAGAACTTGAGAAACGTCACTTCTGGTATTTTGAATGTTTTGAAGAAGTCACACAATTGAAATATGCGGAATGCAAGCTAAAAATGCAAAATAAAACATCTTTATATAACAATGAACTATACCAAATAAAATGAATAAGATGTACAAGGGAACAATCAGTATTAAATGTTATAATTTATAAGATTAGTCCATTTTAGGTGAAATTTTATAAAATCATTCAGGGTGTTTAATACTGGAACATAAGTTCGAAAGTAAGTAAAAGTCACATGTCTACATGTTATATCTTCGTTCATGTGCACTAACATATGTCTACTCAAATGTATTAGGAGTCAACTTTTGAAAATCAAATAAGGAGAGTTTCATGGATTTGATAACAATAAACAATGAATTGTAATAAGGGTCTGTCGTATCAGCAAAAACTTAAGTGAGAATAAAGCCAAGAACATTCGAAAGATCCCTCGAATTTGAGTGTTTTTAAAAAACGAAAAATGTGTAACTCCTATCAAGAAAAACTGGTTTTAAATTAAAAAAACTTTTTTTCAGTTATCTAAGAAAGTAATTAGTTCAAGACATTAATGGCATACCCTTTCTATAAAACAAACATCGCCATTTAATTATGAATTATATTATATTAAAACGAGGCTGAATTACGATTAGAAAACATTAGAGGAAGGTTAGCTTACCTGTGTTAAGACATTACATTTCTCGCTCAACTCAAAGATTGGGAAATCCCAGTCCTTTACTTTATTTAACATGTCAGCAATATCTCTGGAAATTGCAATCTCATATTCCATGTGAAGCTCACGTGAGCTCTTCCTTCGCATTTGATTGGTCAAGGAAGGAATACCTAAACTGGCATTCGGTTCGACACAAGTGGAAGAATCTTCATTCCCGGTAATTAAATCATTACTGCAATTACGTAATGTTCGACTGGTATCACTCACTTTACGCAAACTCCGTTTAGGAGCATTTGCAACTACGTCCACCTGTTTCAAAGTATTCTCATTATCCATATCGGATGCTGTCGTCTTACTGTTAATATCTTCAATATTATTGTCTATATCTTTATTGTTAGTTTCTGCGAGCGAGTCCTCATTTTCTGTTGATTCTATTAAGGTCAAGTTTTCTTTTTCTGGAGTTTCTCTGACATCCTCCAAACGTTCGTCTAGTATGAATTTAGTCCTATTATTATTGTTGTTGTTATTAAAGTTTGTGCCCGCATTTAATGGAATAACATCATTTGATGTTCCCATCAGCAGCTCTTCGTCTGTTGATTCATTATTTTCGTTCTCAGATTCAGATGCATCCATTCCTTCAAAGAAGACAGGTTTGTTTCTCTGTATCTCAACTTTGAATATTGTTTCGTCAGAGGTAGCGAGTTCTTTTTTACCAAAACTATTAGATAGAGAAGTCGGCGGACTCGACTGCGAGAAAGAGCGCGAGTGTGATTTGAGAAGAGAAGAGCGTTCTTGTGGAGTCAACACTCCAGCATATGATTTGGAGCGATGGCTTGGCATCTTTACAGCAGCCGTTTTGTTGGGTGTGTTACTATTAGCTTTTGTATTTGATGCTTTTTTAGAATGATATTCCATATCGATTGTGGGCATACCAGTAGCAGATGTTGTTGTGGTGTAGCTACTTGACATACGACGACTTACTCCAAGGTTACGTTGTAAACGCTGATAAAAAAAGAAAAAGAACGTTGCTATTTATTTATCATTTCAATAACTCTAAAAAAGGTAAAAGTTGAGGTTTAATAAGTTAATGTTTAAAATTTACTAAATTTTTTTCTTAGCCGTTTCCTATTCTAATTTATTATAACCCGCCTAATCACATACTTGTAGCTTCATATTCCGTTAAGAAAACAAGCGGAACTCGTTAAACTGGAATTGTTTTTAATGTATCAAGAAAGCTCCATATAACAGAAGTAGAAAATTCAGTGATAAATATAGATAGTTACCTGTTTCAAAGATAGCGGTGTATCATCTTTTAAATCAGGTTGATTCATCACTTGTTCCTGGTCGTCATTATTCTTCGTTTTCTCCAGGACAGTCAACAAAGGAGTACCTATGGTTTGTCTGTGTAAACTATGCTGAAGTAACGGTGAAATCATGTCCGCTACAATACGTAAGGTTCCCGTCACGTTGAGCGGAAGAGTAGAGTCTGCAAGCAGGTCAGTGATCATGCCGTGTGCTTCACCTAGTATGGTTAGGTCCATTGAAGACAAAGAGACTTTCTAGAATAAAAGAAGCAGAGAATATTGTTGTTATAGATATTACACAATAGCAAATAAGCAATATCACAAATGATCGGTTAAGTACTTATAAACATAAATAGTAAAAATGGTAAAGAGAATTAATTAAAGCTTAACTCTAATTTCATCTCAGATTTAAAAATCAGATTTTTTGAAGTTATAGCTATATCTGATATTGGCCCTTGTGGTTGTGGTAAAGTTGCATAAAGTTATCGGCTATTTTATAATAAAAAACCTGTCAACAAGCATGTATATAACCAATTAATTTTCGAAATTGTTGCTTTAATTAGTTACCTGGTTGTACAAAAGTCAAAGTCATTCACTAGGAGAATTATAATTCAAAGCAAAATAATATTATTCATACTGTCTAAAACATATAAGAGTTTTAAAGAGTTGATTTACAGACAGTATCTTGGTTTGAAAATTATAATTTTCCTAATAACTAGTCATGTCAACATTTAGCATTTAGTTATTTATTAAGAAAGTATGATGTTACAAAAGTTTGTAATGGAAAAGAAATTCTACATTGTATGGATGAAGGGTGATTACGAGTCATAAGAATGAGGCTAGCACCTTTTTTCCTTTTCTTTTGATCCCTTCGGGAAAGAGTAAAAAACACCTCCACTTTTTCCAAAACATCAGTAGACATTGCCATACATAATTATCAAAATCTTAAAATCACTAATAATTATACAACAAAATGCTAAGCCATCAAAAATAGGAAATAGAAAAATGCATAAATTTTCGATATAAATAAAAGAAAGAAGAAGCCCCATCAACAGAAAGGTGTTAATCCACTGAAAGAGAATTGTTCATTCACTCGAAACCAAAAGAACTCTCCCAAATTTGAAAAAAGTGTGAAATATTTTGTACAATTTCATAAAAGAAAAGAAAAGCAAACTGGTTCACTTCGGTTGGCGGTGAGAGAAAATGTAGGAGAAACAACATATATAGAAGAAATTCTACATGTTTAATATATTACATATAATAACAAAAGAACGGTGGAGCGAGAAAACATAAGAGTTAATTTGAGCCACCTACCTAGTAGAGAGCTCGCCATTTTACACTTTTCCCAAGTTAAAAAAAGGTGAGAGCAAAACCAATCGTTTTCATATCTAGCAGATGTTTAAGTAGGATAAGATGAAAAAGCCAAAGTTAAGCTAGTATTCTGAAAACATTATAAGTGAAAAGAAAGTTCTAGTTCACTAAAAAATGATCAGATGATCCATTTAGCAGATTATATCATCACTGACTTCATTGAATTTGTTTGTATTTTCTTTTTGTATGAAAGTTTTTTTTATAAAATTGTTCATAATTTAGTCACCTTTTCTATATTTTGTTTGGTAACAACTGGAATCCCTTCAGAGCGATGATGGAATAATGGTGATCTGCGCCATCGAAAACTCATTTAAAAAATGACAATGTTTAAAAATTTGGACGTACATTTTTCAACATGACTTCTTTTTTTCACAATATCAATTTAAAAAAAACAGTTAAAAAAAACAGTTAAAAATATTTCGTTGTTTTCCCCCCTCTGATATAAAACTCTTTTAATCTTTTTGATATAACTTAATATTGGTTCATGAACATATTAACAAAAAGTTTATTTATCCTTTTCCGTATCAATAAGGAGCGAAATTAAAAAAAAGTGCTAATAAAACAGAAGGAACAATTTCAGTTTCATTCAAACCGATTCTTCCAGTTCGCACACAACACCTGTCATTTGATGAAATTCACAAGGAAAAGGAAAAAAGGACGGAAGAATTTCTGTCAAACAAAGGAAATCTCAGCTCGAATTTTCATCAAATTTAAGGAATCTCAACATCTCAATAACGTCCCAACTTTCATTACGACAAAATAGTTATCAATGTTTCTTGTGATTCAATATGATTCTTGGTACTAGAGATTACCCAAAATGTTTAAAAAGATAAATAATAGAAAGAGAAATAAAAACACAACATTTCGTATGACACACACCACCTAACATACATTGTATTTATTGTGTAATATTACGTTACATCAAACAAAAATATCAACTTTAAATTTCGTTACTACAAAACTGCTGCAACAACAATATCATAAGAATAATATAAAAATTATGAGCATCACACAATTTTTTTGCCTAACATATTTAAAATATTTAAATTGATATATTTAGTATATTATTCATAATACCGGAGAGAAAGAAGAATTGTTAATGGAATTATTACCAATATTGTTTTCCACCTTTTTAATAGTATTATAACTTGGCAGAAAAATAAGACAACCTTTTGTTATATGCTATTATTTAAGAAACATTTAGGATACACGTATGCAAAGTATGTATGAAGTATGTATGAAGTACATACTTAGCAAAAATAAGAAAGACCAGAATGCGTTCAATCTTTCGGTATTGACATTGGTTTTACTTTTAGAATAATGATATAAGAAAAGTTACTGGCTGATTTTTGCATAGCCAAAAACATAGCTAGTAACCAATAACTATTTTAAATAAATATTTTAAACAAAATGAAGCTTGTGGTTATTTTATTTTTGATCAAAATGTTTGCTGACATACTCAACCTTCTCTATTGTCTTTCTTAACATTTGTTCAACATGTTGCATTAACAATCCTCTTTGTTTATCGGCCATTTTCAACTTTCGTAAATATTTCCTGGCAAAATAAAAAAGGCCGCAGTTTTATACAATTACCTTTTTGGCGACTGTTTCTACGTCATCATCCTGATGTAAATTGTAGTTGGAACGACGTCTTCGGAATGAACTTAACAACCGATGTGACCAACTATGTTTCTTTGAAGGGTAAGTCTGTGTTTTTTTATCCACTTTCCACGTGCATTGCGTTGTGGAGTCAGTCAAACTACCATTACGATGATGCAAAGACATGTTGTTTTTATTTATTTTTTTCATTTGTTTCGATCCGATTTAGTGTGAAGATTCCCCAAAATTAATTTACATCTTTATATAAGTATATCATAACATTTGTATAGCACTCTAGTGAAACAATGAGCAATAAAAACGATTTTTTTTGCTGTAATCAAATTGTCACCCAAGCTCAAAGTAGAAGAAGAAAATCCCAAACAGAAAACTAGATTAGGAGATATAGAAAAGTCGACCATTTCCTTTTACTTGACATAACGTTTATTTAACTTTTTCGCAAAAAAAAGAGAAGAATTCACTTTCAAAACAATATTCATTGAATAAATAAAGCATAGGAAGATAAATAACATAAAAGTAAAGTTTCATTCTTGCATTGAATCTTTCTTAAACTTGTGTTTTATTTATGAAGGAGATTGAAGCGATAGCGAAGCGAACTCTTCGTTTTTTTCACAGCATTATCGATATCGGGAACCACAGTATATTAATAAGTAATCGACCACCCCTCAATTATTAATAATGTACAATAGGTGAAACGCGAACAAAATGTTCCACTTGATTTCCACAACTAGAAACTACCTATATCGGTTGGTGTCTGTGGTGAGAAGGAGACGTTCTTTACATTACTCAGAAAGCCTGGTCGGTCTTCTTTATCAGCCGAAACAATAACTGAGCTTCACAGTTAAAGCATGTTGACAAAAAGAGAAAAATCGAAGAAATAAAAAGGGAGAGAAAGTGTTTCTTTGATTATACAAAAACAATACAAAATTATCGTCTTCTTTGCTTAACCACTCTGCCTTCCTGATTAAAGCTTTTTTGTAAAGGCGATTGTTCAGCCATAGTCGCTGTAAAATACCCATCTCTTTTTTCAATTTGCTTATAAAACATTATTTTATTATAGGAGAATACGAAAGCTTTTATTTTATAACCAGACCAACCAACCAGATAAAAAAGAAAGAAACAAAAGCATACGACAAACCAACTTATTTCACGAGAAAAACATTAAAAGAAATTATAAGAAAAGTCGAGAAATTAGAAGATTGTTTTTTTTTCTTGCTGCAAACACAAATTAACGAAAGAACACAACAAGAACCAACAAAATAAACAAGACCAACAAACGAACGAATAAAGAGTAAAGAGAGAGAGAAAGAGAGATTGAGAGACATGGAATTTGTAACATTAAACCTTAAAGAACATCAAACTATAAGTACACGAGTGATTATTAAGGATATGACGTCATCATGGAATTACTAACAATGTCAACCCCTATCTGTTTGTTGTTTAGAAATCAAATCTCCAACTAGCCAACAATAATATAACCAAACAGCATTTAATCATATACAATTCTCTATCAAGAACATGTCGTAATATGCGCAATTAAAATACCCCCTCCCTCCCTCTTCCTCAACAACTCTAAACAGAGTGAGATACAGTCAAAACAAAGAAACCAAACTTCAAACAAACTAAAGTACCGTCATTGATAACAACAAACTGATTTTGAACAACGATTAGCAGCATATATGACGTCACTGCATTTCGAGATTGCAGATTGTTCTGGTAACTTATAATAATGTAATAAGTTAGGGCCATTCGTTTCTTTCACCGTTTCCACGTGGAGAAATATAAAATATTATTACCCTAATACATTTTGCGATTTACAGTTTTCTTTTTCTTCAAATTTGGTGCGACTAATTTATTAAAGAGATTATCGTAAACCCACGGTAATTAAATTATTATAACAAGAAAATGCTACTTTCAAGTTGCGATTATGTTTTCTTTTCACTTGAACGCAATATTTGTTTTCATTATAATTACAAAATAAATTTCAGAAATAAAACAGCCCAAAATGGTTGTACAATGATGAAATATATAAAAGTATAAATTTTACCAAAGATAATTTAAGAAACTTTACCAACTAAGTTGCAACGAAAAGAAGTAAATCTTTATACCATAACAAGTGAACAAGCTTTCCGTAGTACTACTTAATGAAATCTCAACTGTTGCTGATCCTACACTACAGTCGATAAATAATCGATTTAGAACATGATTTCTCTTTTCCACTGTTGTAAACGATTGTATAATAAGGGTGAAGTGAACAGAATTGAATATAAGTGAATATATTTATTATTAGTAAACTTGATAATTGGTGATGTTTTGAAGATAAGAGGTTTGTGTGAATATAGAATACTATGGAATATTTCGTGGTATACTTGCACTAAATATTCAGTTTAGCACTAAGGTAAAGGCAACCAGCCAAGTACGATGTATGAGATGTTAAACTCAAACAAAGGAATCGCTTTACGCAGAGTATAACATTGCTGTCCTTTACTAAATGATGTCCATACAATATGTTAAATATGAGTTTGTCAAAAAATATTACGGCAAAATCTCAAGGCGACTAAAAATTGGTGCATTAGTAATAATATTGTGACGGTGCAAAGCGCGAACACACGCGTAAGTAACTACAAAATATTATCGACTTACCCTACTGGGAACAAGAGCTGGCAATGATTTCCTTCTTGTTTTGGTATTTGTATGAAGCACACCATTCTGATTAAGTGTAGTTACTTCAATGCTAGAAGCACGTCGTTGACGGATGACCGGAATACTCGTCATGTCAATCAAACTCTTCGATGTTACTCTTGTGCACTCACTTTGTTTGCAAATTTTTAATCCCGGCCAAGTGGAAAGAGAAAGACCTAGAGATCATATGAAGAAAATATATAATAAATAACACACGAAAGGTACGATCGTTATAATATCTATACAGTCATCAAACGAAGTAGAGAAAGAGTCGACCAGCAATTAAAAACAACACTACTGTAAAATAAAAAAATTAACGAGATTGTTGTCATTCATATTCATATATATATATATGTATAAAGATTTGCACTGAGAAAAAAGCCTTTACATTATTTGATTAGTGCTTTCTTTATCGATGACACAAAAATAAAGGATGTCTTGACTTTTGCTTTACTCTATGATTCGATGATGACCTTACTACCTTGACAACATACACATTAGCTATGTATGTAGACTGCATAAACATAATAAGCTCAAGTATATATCTATAAAAAGTGTTCACATTTCTTTGTATACAGGAGATTACAAAAATAAAAAAGTGTTCAGTACAAAAGATCAAATAGAAATTCTCGCAGTAAAGCGTAATATTTGTTTTATCATTCGTTTCAAAAAATAATTCAATTCTACATTATTGCTTTAAAAAACAAGGTACTGGTACTATAAAACTTCGCGTTCAATTTAGGGTCACATGCTAATGAAATGTTTATAACTTCATACCATTAAATAAAAAATAAATGACAAAGTAAGTAATTAGATTCGCTTTGAATCACTCCTCAGCCGTTTTGCAGAATATAAAACGATAGGATACGATTAATCTCAGCTTACACAAATTCTCCATATTATAATTATATGCTCAATTAAGTCAAAATTATAATTAATTGCCCGCAACCATATCTCAAAATTGGCATTGCTAGAAACTTAAAATTAGGCATGAAAGTAGCTTCTCATAATAGTTTCTTTTTCGCCATAAGAATTAAATTATAATGAAATAATCTTTTGTAGCAGAAATTCGCTAAAATTAAGTAATATAATCATTTTAATTAGCAGACTTTAATTACTTCAAGTGTTTTTTGGATACTCAAGTTACTTCAACAGAATGTATCTAATAAATACTTGTTAATTCTCCCAAAGTGAGCAAACAATCCCTCACATAACATAATTTTTAACAAAGAAACTATTCATGAGTATTGAAAAGGCAATTCATGCCTCATTTCAATTAAATCAGATTTTTCATTGGAAATCAATGACGGATATTCAGGTGTGCATTGACTATATGATTAATTGAAGCCTCATTCCTTGTTTGTGGTACATTTCTGGCTGGAAATTGCGAGGTGAATTCACAATTATGTTTATTTATTCTCTGAATTAACCTTATACACAAACGCAACATTTAATAGCCGTTACAAAAATATACAAAATAACAATATACCACATACAAAGCACCTAATATTATAAAATTGTTGTGTGAAAGTAGGGTAGTGAAGGGTAGAAATAATATACAAAATGAACAAAAGTATAATGGTTATCAGTTTCATTGGTTTAACATTTGTTTTGATATGCGAAATCAAATAAAAAAGTAAACAGAACATTTGATTGTTGTGACGTTGCTAAATTCATCTTAATCCATCTCATCCTCAAAATCAAAGGCCTCAACCAAACATTTAGCAAAACAATATTGACATTGTAATCAATTAAACTTCATTCTTGACATTAACAACACCATGATAAAATGTCATCGAATCGAAAGCTATAAACCATTTTTAATAGTTAAATTTGTACAAAAAACTATATTCATACTTCATGGTCAGCCTTAAAAGGTTTTTGAGAATTACCTTCGTCTCAACATTTCTTACTAAATAAGTTTATCAACAATTTCTTCCTTTTCCTATTCATCTAACAAGCATATTTAAAAACGTAAAAAGAAAAATCTTTCAGCAGCAGTCAAATTACTTTTTCCGCATTTGCTCTTTAATGGCAATTTATAATTTATAACAAAAAATAATGACGAACAGGTCACACAGAAGCCTGTCTGGACAATATTTCTTGAGTGTTTCTTTTATGTAGATTTATTTGACTGCTACGACTACTCATTACAAATAGTTTAAAAGAACGAGTTACCAAATACAACAATAAAAATGTGAAGATTATCATCATAATGACGCATCCACTAGAAAGAAAGTACCTGTGCTTTGAACTTGAATTTACTATGATTTGCACATTTAAAACAAACGACTTTTCTTTCTGCTATACAAACATTTTACTGAAATTTTATTTGATGTCGAACAGTTTACGAAGCTAGCTCAGTCAATACATGCAAACACGTGATTCGATGCCAGTGGATGGATATGGGAATGACAACAATTAACAAAATCCAAACAACCTCTCAACGACAGTGATGCAGTATAATACGCTCGCGTCACATTAAATATTTAGATCACATATAAATAGAGTGTATATAACTAACTGTCCGGTTAAAATAAGAAATACTCCTGCAGAACTTACAAAGGTTAAAACGGAATTAATACCGTTAATCAAAATCTAGGACAACACATCATTTTTACATCATAATCCCTTGATATATAAAACATGTTGCAAAGCCAAAATCGTATTTTCGTCATCTGTGGAACACCCTCGAATATCCAAGACTTAATTTTCCCTGATCAAAATTATGCAAATTTATTATCTTGAATTATATTTCTGGTATAAAAAAGAACAAATCATCCAGCAGTGACAATAAAAGAAATCACACTCTAACAAGTTACAAGAGTCTCAAAGTTGAACAGAATATTTAATATTTATTTTAGAGATTGGGGGACGCTATTAAAGAAAATAACTTCTATTCACACAAGGCGAGATTTATTTTGACAAAGCTAAAGAGATCTAGAACAAAACTGATCGTCATCTCATATCAATTCAAAGGTAAACAGGCTCATCAACTCCTCATACTTACCTTATATAGACCGAACGAATGTGTTGATCATCAGTACCGTACTAATCACCGAGTTTGAAACTATCGATATGAAAGGTATAACCTAAACGATCCAAACTCATTTGTTTTTTTATTATGATGAACAATATAATGTTTCAAGATAACAAAACCTGGAAAATGAACCTATATAATTATCAAAATATATTTCAGTAAGAACTATATATCAAACGTTTTTTCAAAAGTCTTATCCTCTCATCTAGTCTCTTCTCTTTATGTTGAAGAGTTATTTAAAAGGAAAAATGAAACGAATAAAAATATAAAAAGAAGAAGAATCGTATTACCACCTCGTCTGTAGATGTGAGAATATTGTTTACAAAGCGTGATACTTTTTCTAAAAACATTTCTCTACTATCACACATTATAACACCTATACAACAAAAATTGATTGGTAAAAGTTACCTATAGGTGGACTTTCACTTATCCATTAGGCAACGGGAACGGGAACGGGAAAATAATCACATGAGCATGTCCGCTTGTTCTCAGAAAAATCCAATAATAACCAATCAAATCGGATTATCTCTGGCAACGCAAGATTCTTATTGTTTTCAAATAGCCAATCAAATTAATTTTTCCACTTGTCTCCGTTACTGTTGATCAAAAAATTTTTTCCCGACTATCCCATTCCCGTGCCCGTTCATCTCGCCAAACAGATAAGTGGAAAATCCCCTTAACTCGCATTTCATCACTATTATCACAGTTCCAAAAAAAATAGTAACAAGATGTTTTATCTGCAAGTATTGGAATCCATTTATCGTTTAATGTCGAGTCAAACTAATTAAGTAAACGTTATCTAGAAAACAAAGAGATACTGGCGATGAATCGCACAACATAAGTTAACCAAGTTGTGTCCTTTCTTAAAGTGTTAGGTTTTCAATAACGTTCTACATACATAACCAGTTTCTTTAGATAAATTATCTATCTTTTAAAAATTATTAGTCAAATTTAATATCTTTCCATTTGCATGTTCCAAAGGAAAAAAAGGATCAGCATCAAAAAGTCAAAATCAGAAAAAGATTTATACAGTGCATGTATCTCTTCAAGAATTATTTTTATTTTAATGTTACGTATGCGCCATTTTGAAAAAGGTTGATGACGAGGTTTGCCTATATGAGAACTATAGGAAATTCTTTTCCACGTACTCTAAAATAATTTTTAAACCTAACACACTAATAAAAAACAATAAAAAAATCTTCAAACCAAACGCTCTCAGATTATAATATTTTTAAAGTTAATAATTTAAAAACGAAGATATTTAACAATTTAACGGTTTTTACACACTTATTACAAAGAACATGAAAATTGAGGTCCAGAGCCTAATACATGTAGTTTCTTAGTTTTTAGCAAGATTTTACTTTTATTCCTTACATTATAAAAGTTATAAAACCCTTTTAACATGCTTTTTGTAAACAAATAATCATGAATATTATTTCTCTATTACATAGTTTTACAAAACTTACAAAACTTCATTTTATATTGAGTATCTGTTCGAAAGATTTGAAATTTGAATGCAGATGTAACTTGGTATAGGACCATTTTTTTGCAATTATGAATAACTTAAAACAATTAAGTTGTGCAGTCATCATGCAGAGATAAAAAAACTTTTAGTTAATAAGTTAATTTGATGGTTAAAGTTACAAGAGAACTAAAAATAATAGCTCTCTTATATTAACAATAATATAGAGAGGAAACCTTAAAGACAAAATACAGAATATGATTAATCTATAATTAATAATATGATCAATAAGATTGATAACACTCATTCGATGGATAAAAAATATCATAGCAGAAGGAACGCTAAGGTTTTGCCATGCTTTCTTTTTTCCTAACAGTTGACTAGTTTAGATCAGATATATCTAAATAGTAGGGGCGAATGGGTTGTATGAAACAATAACGAAATCTGATTGGTTAAAAGTCTGCAATTGTTTATAGAAGGCAGAACACCATCTAGAATCATACACTAGATAGGATACCTATATATCTCTTCCATGCCATCATACCCAGCAAAAAAGGCTAAACTTGATTATCTTTGATGTTGATTATCAACTCACATTTGTTACATTTTTAAAACAGGTACCTTCAACATTCGACAGAAACATGTTACAAATCATGAAGAACAAATAATATATATATATATATGATTATTGTTACATTACAAATCATTACAAATTTTCCTAATAAGAAGGTATAAACATGGGAGGGATAAACATAGGAATAATTAAGCAGGAATAAATTAAAAAGTATAAATGGAAAGAACATACCGGTAATAATGTAGGTGTATACAAGTAATGGTCTGAAGTGTGCAAAATATCCATCAGTATTATTGTTTAAGTTTGGAATCACCATTAGTCGTACCACAATGATCGAGTTTACTATAGACAATGTTCCAATATTATTTAGAGTTTCAATGAACGTGCCACTGGTGGTTAACATAACAATAAATATGCCAGTGATAATAGCCAAGGATATAGTCGATTCTGCATTAATTTTCAATGCAAAAATACCACTCATTACTTCCATCAGGACTTCCAAGACAATACAGGAAAGAAAACAGCCTTTAACAGAAAAGAAAATTTCTGCATGCTTTAGTAGAAGTCCTGCCCATAGATAAACTCCAAAGTAAAAGAGCATTGGTGCGACAAATGAAATAGAACCTACGGTAATTGAATTTAACCAAAGCATTATAGTTTTTGGTAATAAAGCATAAAAAAAAGCACAGATGGTCAGCAATGTCAAGCTTAATAAAAGGAAGAATGGTTTTTCACGTTGATAAATAAGTTTTAAATATTTTAGAAAGTTGCACTCCGAAAGTTTTTTGTATGAAAATAGAATAAGCCATGGATAGGGTAATGATTGAATATTGTGTCCAGTCGGAACATGTGATACATAATAATCTTCTCCTTTGCTGCTCATTTTGGTACTTTTGATTCTAGAGAAAAAAAACACAAAGCGTTATATATATAATATGCACCTATTAACAACACCTACCTAAGGTGCACCTATAAACAACACCCCGATTATCTCAGAGACAAACAAAGAAAAACAAATACAATATTATATATATATATATGCATTAGAAAAAAGACAGCATCCATTAAAATAACGTTTCGATTTTTCTCTTCTTCAGAATATTCTCTTCTTATATATATATATATATATTCTGTTGGTTACAGTTGGAACTTGAACTACCATAATATATGTTTGTTTTTAAATTATGAGTCTGAGATAGATGGGGTGTTGTTTATAAGAGCATATGTTGTTTATAGGTACCTCACTTATATGTTACTCAAATAAAAACAAACCAAAAACTATATATGCATATATATATATAAATGATGCTTTGATTAGACATAACATATTATTATGTACTAAGAGTTGGTTGAAAGAATTTCCAAGATATTGAAAATTGATAAAAACAAAATCTAACCAAAAAAAAACCATAATTAGTTTGTCACTTCAAGAGTGTCGATTTGTCTAATAAAATCTCTTTTGTTCAAGAAATCCTTTGAAGTAAAGCTTTGCAAGTGTTACCACGCAATCAATTTTTGCAGGCTTTATAGAACCTATTCAAAAGTAAATTTCCCAACTTTCAAGCAAAAAAAAATGATTTCATTGACAAATACATAAAAAGTATAAAGATGAAAATAACTAAGAAGCTTCAAGTATATTATAATAGTGTATTTACTTTAATTTTAGGAAAGAAAAAAAGATGATTCTTAATTTTTTTGACGAGAGTTAACTTGTAAAATTGAATTGGTTTTTCAATCATTTCTCTATAGGAATTATAAATTATAAGCCTTTTTTAGAAAATTAAGAACGTGTTGAGTACAAGTTCACCCTGAGTTTAATTAGACAGGAGACCCACCCTGTTACGCCATCTTAAAAAAACATTAAAAATATTCAAAGTTGAAAGCTTTTGACATACAAGCCCTCTTGTAACATTTACATTCCCATACCATGATTGGGTTTTGTATAGTGTGATTGACTTTTTTATATTGCAAGTGGATTATAATGTACAATGACAACAACATACATATATCCCTTAAAAGTTGTTTATTGAAAAGTAAATAAAAGACTTTTATTTTTGCTGCTGTTTAAAGTCTTTGTTATGTTTTCGTTGCAAACAGACAACAATAACAAATGCGAGGGTAACGGCAGATTCTAAAGTGTAAACTTGCAACTTGTTACCATATAAGTTATACTCCAGTACTTAAAGTTATACCAAATAAGCAATGAAAATCTGGTAAAAAATTTTACTTATTATTTGCAGTTAGCAATACACACACTTTTTTGTTACATATTATTATTTGATCTTAGTTCAGGTCATAAGATATAGTAACCTACTATATATTTTGTTGTTTTACCAATAATAGGTGTTTCTACTTTATCATGTGTAAAGACACAAGGTCACCTTATTTAAGGAAAGAAAAATGAGAATATTTCAGAGAATGAGATTGGTCAGAATATTTTACATCTAGTTATTTTTGTTTGACTTGCTGTGAATTTTTGTTTGAAATGCGGTTTAATCAATATATATCATTAAAAAAAAGGTATTTTGAATAGAATTTTCATTTTAGGGGTGATGTGTACCCTCAATATTAAGAGCGCCAATCATGCGCCACCTGCAAACAAGTTCAACTAGAAAACAAAGTTTAACGCATTCCATTATATAATTTGAAAGTTACTGGTAATCTATAGATATTAGAAGAATAAGCTAGGAAAGGTCATATATCTTATTTGTTTATACTGCACACACACACATAGATATATACTTATATATATATATATATTCCTTTTTTTTCAGTTGATGGTGGGTTATAAATATTGATTGTGTTTGACTTTCTCTGAAAAAAGTCCATCTACCCTGCAGAAAGCTATACAGTTAACATTTAGCCAGCTAACTTGCAATATGTAATCACACATGAATGTAGCTAACTGAGAGAAAATGGAGAAAGGATTACTGTATTTTTCTGTCTGTTTTCCTTATAATCTCATTTGCAAATTCGGCTATATCAATAATATCACTCCACATATAAAACTTTCTAAACGTTTCCAGCCTTCGACGAAATCATTGTTTTTGTAATAAACAGAAACAAGTTAAAATAAACATCATAATTAATATTAGTAATTATATATTCGCCATTTCTAAATTTTGCTAGCGTTTGCGTTCGTTTCGTCTTTTTTTGTTGTTGTTGTTTTTCTTAACAAATTAGCCAGACCCAAATATGATTAGCTTCGGTTCGTCGTATCAAAACAAAACAAAATACGGTCTTATCTTGTCCATCTTTTTCCACGTTTTAGATGGACTTGAGATGAACTAAAACGCTGCATGAGTTTTGAAGCCACATTTGGGTTTCTGTTTATGCTGGGTGTCCCGGAGCCCGGGCCCCCCCCCCCCCCCCGACTTTTTTGCAAAGTAATATTTTTTCTCGGCAAATGATGGCAAAAATAACCTAAATATAAACCTTCGGCTTTTTTGGCCCCCTCACTTTGAAAACCGTAGCGTAGATCAATAACAAATACTGCAATAAGACAGTCAAACCTATGTTTCATGGACAGATTCATTTTCGCCATCCACAAAAAATCCCTACAAAAAACCTCTCTAAATAGCGAACTTACATAATTAACAGACATTAGTTGTACCAAATCCACTAATTTAGGAAGCTGATCGCGAATGTATATCATTCACATTTCAATCAACTCGCGGCTAGTGTAATTCGAGAAATGAAAAAGCATCTGACAAATAATTATTCAAGCTGGAAAATCAACTATCGCTGCTATTGCAAGCTTTTGCAAACGTCTGAATTCTTATTCAGTAGTATTGACAACATATTTGAATTGTTTTGAATACGTGTCAATCTATATATTCTATTTGGGTAACATTTCTTAAGTAATATTTAACATGTCATTCATTTGTTGTATTGATTATCAATCAAACAAAGTGTTACACATAGAGCAGGATGATCACTCAAATTTTGAAATCAAATCCAGGAAACGCTGCGTATAAATTCTATTGTCTAAGTCAATTTTCAACAAATTTCTCTGTTCATAAATGTTCATCAAGCTTTAAAAAAATGATCCGTGAAGAATATTATTTATATAGATTAGTTAAGTGTAATCTCGCAAGCCTCTTCAGAGGCGGATCTAGAAAGTAGCAAATACATGCGAAGGAGAGTGAAAATAAAATCATCTTGTACTATTTCTCATTATCATCACTGTATTTTTTGCTCTCCTGCGCATGTATTTGCTACATTCTAGATCCGCCTCTGCTCTTCATGTAGAGAGAATGACATCAAATCGTAATTTTCGTTAAGATCGACGTGGCTCATTTATAGACTGTTAGCTAAGTGCACTCCCTAAACTGGACACTATCAGTGCAACAAAAAAAATTTCTGCTTTACAGGTATTTAACCAAAATTCATTTTTGGATGAAATTTTTGACCACTTTCATACTTTTCTTTGAAAGGATTGTAAATGAGAGAGTAGGTACATATGCAAGTATAACTTGTATTCATTACCGTGTGCAGGTTGATCTGACAAGTACCGATTTATTGATGCGAAAAGTTGAACACATAATTAGGAAGTCCGCTTTATACTGTGTCCACTTTAGGGAGATTTGTCTGTATTATTAATAAACCAATCTTCAATTAAGATTTCTTTTTTTAAATGTTATTTTCGAAAGATCCTAAATAAATATTTTAATTGCTTACGGAATTTAAGTAATTATATAACTATAATTTATATTAATATCGCGAAGTCTTTTTTAGTTAAACAAAAATATTCATTTGCATTTTAATGACTACAAAGTAGTAATAAGATTTCACTTAATATTATCTTTTAAGTTTGACTATCCCTTCAGCCCGCGTGCAGTGTAAAATAGAGAAAGAAAGAAACAAAACTGTTTTTTTGAAAATACTGAAGTTATCTAAAATATTTTATACAACAACGAAACGTAACTTTACATACGTTTCAATCTAAGTTTTATGACGAAATGGTAATATATAACAACACTTTTTCCACATACTTAAAACACTGTAACATTTTTCAACTAGTGTATTGTGATACAGGAAAAAAAGCGTTTGCTATTTTACCATATTTTTTCTATTTTCAAAATAAAAGCATTGAAAATATATATACTATACGTATATCGAAATAAGTTAAAAAGTAAAAAAAGCGATATGGCTGATGTTGAATGAGGAAAAGAGAAACAAACCATAAAAACCAGTCAACAAAAGAAACCAATTTTAAGTGAGTTTTCCAACTAAAAAATATTATGTTTAAATATATCATTTCTGCTTACATCTGCTCAAAAAAAGGTTAAAATTAAAAAATCTTGTTTGTTTTTTTTCATTCATTGACACCCTACTAAATACAATATACATACAAGCTTAATTAAAGACAAAAATAATAATAAGAAAACAAAACAAATAAGTTAAAAATATCTATGTTATAAAAAGTTTTCTCGTTTTGAATGAAGTAAGTAAAAGGTACGGTTAATCGTCCATGATAAACACTTTTTTTCTTCAAATTACTTTATACCGCTTGTATATAATTACATTTCGTTTTCATATTATTAAAATTGCCATGTTACAGTATTAGCCCGTATTCCCTTTCTTCCCAATGAAAAATCTTTCCAGCGGTGATTCTCAGATACTGCAATATTCTGCGTATAACAATGTTTATTCCTTTAATTGTGGTAATAACAATGACCATTTTGTCAAAAATTACAATTAATGTATTCATACAAAGTCATTTTTGTTATTGTTCGTATTATTGTTATTGTTATTAGGTTGTGGTTGTTGTTGTGGGTTTGGTTTATTGGAATTGATACCATCGAACATACTCATGATCAGATCTTCATCCTGTGGACCAAGATACGACAGTAAATCACTTTCGTCTAAGTTTTCGGGAAGAACCTAAATCAAATTAAAAACAAAGTTTCTTTGTAAGAAATTGTATTATTTCTAAATGCTTCTAAATTCTTCACAAAATTTCTCTACATATTTTATGTTTTGTACATATTTAAAATACTGAGGAATGAACAAAGTAATAAAGCAATGGATTGACTTAAAATAAAGGAAAATGGATGGAAATAGTAAACTTACATTTAGATCGCTTTCAGCTTCACCTTCGTTACCTTCTTCCATATCGTTCACTTCAGCTGTATTGAACATACTATCGATAAAATCCGTG
The DNA here is from genome assembly GCA_031834005.1 of Dendronotus venustus. NCBI lineage: Eukaryota > Metazoa > Mollusca > Gastropoda > Nudibranchia > Dendronotidae > Dendronotus > Dendronotus venustus. The sequence continues at coordinate 29,442 of JAUEKX010355147.1, forward strand.
TTACCCCAATCCGGTGCAGAAGGAGGTGCGTTATTTCCACTTTCCGTCTTGATGATAGGTGAAGTGACAGAAGAAACTTGTGAGATAGCAGGTGGTGATGATGTGGGTGGAGCAGTAGGTGGGGGTGGAACATCCGGTGATCGCATTAACGTTGGGGGACCTAACAACAACAAAAGAAAATCCGTTACTGTGTAACAAATGGAGATTTTATTTTTACATTATAAAAAACATGGTATATAACTTTTTATTTATTTTTATTAGCTCTGTTATTGCTTAGCAACTGCTCGTAACAATTAGAATAAGTCTAGTAATCACCTAAGAATCTTATAACATGAAAACGTTAACGTTCTTTCAAAAAATAACTTAGCTCTCTAAGAAGGTAGCCCTAAATTATAATTTAAAAAATTTTTAATTTGTAACTTTGAATTTAGATATTTTGATCCTTCAAAGTTTATAAAAAGTTGTTTATTATTTTGCTCAATTTGAGGGCTCAATTTTTATCGACTGCAAAAAAAATGGCATTACGCATTTATGTTTGCATGGGTAATGCGATTCCATAAGCCTAGTTTTTGTTACTTTTAAATAGTGAAGTTGGAACAGATTGGATTTCTATTTATACTACCATCCATAATTAGCACCATCTCTATTGTTATACAGGATATTTCTGCTAATGAAATTGTAAAGATAAAGCGTAAACAGGAGTATTGGTAGCAATTATTTTAGAAGTTCCTAAATTTCTGTTATATCAATACCTTTATGATTATTTAAAGTATAAACTATATGTTTTATTTCAGTTGTTATGGTAACCTCAAATAATAAAACTAATGAATGATGCTCTATTACAATTGCAAAGCAAAATGTTTCTTACCTCCCTGAGCAGCCGTAAGATTGCAAGGTGTATTTTGATTGGTTGATGTTGTTTGACTTTGTTGACGGAGAAGTTGTGGTTGAGAAGAGACAGGATGAATTGAACTCATCGGTGAAGGTACAGCAAATTTCGTATCACTCGTTGAGTTTGACATCGATGTGTTACTTTGCGGAGTTTTAGGACCAGGTGTCGAGCTCGGTGTACAAGGTCGGTTAGCTGGTGTCGGTGGTTTGTAAGAATTAGGAGTTGGAGGGTTTCCAACAGACATTGGCGTCGCAGGATTACCAACAGACATTGGAGATGCTATTGAGGTGTCCACGGATCGTAAACGTTTGGGGGGTGGACCACCTGAACACGAGTTGGTAGCATCTGCATCTTCTTGCTTGATCTCTTGCTTGTTTGGATTGAAAGGTTTCCAACTTGCTTCAGAGTCAACAGTGATCTCATCTACTTCAGTTCTAACGAAAAACCACATAATAATTTCCTATATTATTCCTAATAAAATTGAGATTTTGAATAAAGTATAATGAAAGTTTGTTGGTATATTTGTTTCATAAAAATTAATAAACTTACTTCAACAATGTTCTAAGAATTTTCCATAGATATTCGTCGACTTCTAGTCCTTCTAGTAATGCTGTTTCTCTATTGTAAAGAGTAAGTAAAACGATTGATATCAAGAAGCCACAAGATCACAAATTATGAAAACAAATTATGAAAACAAAACCAATATTGTGTAATAATAACATCCAAGGAGTTTGTTTAACAGTTTCTTTATAAGCATATATTTTTAATAGTATTTAAGGAAGCGAATGAACTACTTACCGACATTGCCCTACAGGGCATTTCCACGTTCCTTTATCGACGTTCAATTTGAGGTATGATTCTAAATCAAAACATTGAATGTGTTTGCAATCGCGACCACGAGCTGGAATGGTTATTCGACGTTGTGTGATGGGACATTTTAAGGAGACTTTATCTAGAGTTGTTTCAATACCATCATCTCCACCTCCCGACGTTTTAAAATTCATCTTTACTGGAAAACAAAGAGAACAAATCGTAGTGTAAGTGTTTTATGAAAAAGCTTTGGTACAAGAAAAAAAAAACTGAAACAAAAACTCCAAATGAATTTAAGGAGTCACATCGGATGCAGCAAAAGATGTTAGAAAGAAACTTTTTAACCTACATCATTTATTTGATCCCAAAAGTCGGATATATCCGACAACGGCACTTAAAGGGTTAATTAGGGTACCAAAAATAACAATTAAAATTAAAAAATACATAGAAAAATATATTGAAAACAAAAATTCTTCTTACTTTTTTTCATGCAGTGTTCATCTTTAAGTAGTCGTTTCTTCAGTAATCCTTGGAGAATGGAATTGACGGAGGGACGATGCACAAGTTGAAGGACGAAAAGATGTGACTGAAAAAAAAAGAAAAGAAAATTTTTATAGAGCAGATTCAGGATTACGCTAAAATTTAATGACAATTGGTAATACACAAAGGAAATATAGCAGATGATAAAAATATTTTTTTTCTCTTTAACTTCGCAAGACAAAAACCACGAAATATGCAGAAATCTACTTACACAACAACAATTCCGAACATTGATTTGAATTGTGTTTCGTTCTGCTTTACAAACATCTTTCAGTAGAAGCGGTTTATGAGAGTTGTTCGAATCACCACGCTCTACATTGAGTGGTGTATTGTTTACACTAACGGTAACAGACTGAGGCCAATTCGTTGTCATTGTTTTATCTTCGTGATGATAACATTTGAATTGCAACTCCAGATCCGGTCTAGAGAAAGTGGAAAATTTTTATTTAATTTTTAATAATCATTAAATTGCACCAAACAAAATACTACATGTCAGGTGAAAGCTTCTAGAATACAGCTCAAAGTACGTACCGATTCATCAATGTTTCGTAGATTTCAGGTTTCAAAGTGAAAGCATGGTTACTGACTGCCAATTGATGTTGGATCCTAAATGGTGATAAGACTGCTCCATTTGGGACATTAAATGTCAGGCGAAGACATTCTTTGTGTTCAGTTTCTAAAGTCGAAAGAAAACAACGCGCGTATTACTTTAAACCATGTGTATAAAACACATTTTTTACAATAAAGTAAAAATTAAATGCATCTGTAATAAATTTTGAAAATACTGTAGAAACTATTCTTCATTATTCAGATTGTATGAATCAAAACTTTATCAACTTAATCAAAGAATATAACCATACTGGAATGACCCTTTATTTTAAGAACATTTTCAGAAGGGTATACGCGTATACAAATCTGCAAGAATGAGGTAATTTACTTTTAATTGATTTCTAAGAATGAGTGATCTACGTACTAATTTGACTGATGTTTGGTTTGACGTCAGGGGGAGGGCCTGTACTTGGAGCTCGATTCAATTTACTTAGTTTTTGTGCCTCACCGGCAATTTGTGGTTTCACATCTCTTGGCGATGGTACAGAAGTATTTGATAATGGATTTCCATCCACTTGCATCCTGATAAAATAGGATATTAGAAAAATAATACGAGATAAAGTTTATGCCAAAATTTAACTTTAATTTTATTACCTTAACGCGCAATTAATAATAATATTTGACGTATTTTATTGTTAATATTAACATGAAAGTAATTAATGTAGACAAGGAAATTTCTATTTTTTCAATGAAATTAACGCACTTTTTACAAACGCACGAATTTCACAAATTTATATGAAAATAACGCGAATCTGAGGCGGGTATGTAAATTCAGTAAAGGGAAGACAAGAATATTCTTCATTTCCAACAATATTTTTAATTTTAACACATAATATTTTTTTCTCAACACAACGAAATCACTTAAATCGATTCAATAGGGATTAAGTGTAGGTTTTGGATTATCCTGTAATTATTTTTATTTGAAAAAGAATATCGAAAAAGTATATATATATACTTAAAATTAACGTCTATTGATATTTGATTATATTAAATTAATTTTGACAAAGTCTGCGAAGTTAAAAGAGCATACCGATTGCCTGGTGAAGGTACTGGTTGATTAGAAAGTCTTGTTGTTCCACTTGTTTGATTTGGTTGATATTGTAAGGTGCTCGGTCGTTGTTGATTTGTCATAGGCTGTTGTATTTGTTGGTTAGGTTGTTGTGTCGGGGGTCGATTATGTTGTATTGTTGGTTGTTGCTGCTGAAGTTGTTGTTGTAATTGTTGCTGTTGTTGAAGATTTTGTGTTTGCATTGCTTGTTGTTGTTGGTGGTGTTGCATCATGTTATTACTCATATTATTCATGTTTGTCATACTGTTATACTGAGGTGGCATACCCATATTTCCACCCATTCCCATACCTCCTATATTTTGAGCGAAATTATTTCCATTGTAACCTGGCGGTGGCTGTTGATATTGGGGTGGAAATCCAGGACCAGGTTTATTAATGCTGCCTTGTGACCCATACTGACCAAATTGACCAGTAGGAGTATCCGGTGTCATTGGACTTCCCATTATAGGTTGTCCATATCCTATCATCGAGGGAGTTCGTTTCATTGGACCCTGAAACCTCATCATGTTCCTATTTGGCATACCAGCTGAAAAAGGTGAGGGTTATTAAAAATATAAATGTAAAAAAAAATCTACTTGACATCAATACAGGATAGAATAATATATAAAAATACATAATACGTAGATTTACCTGGCATTCCCTGTTGAGTCATATAATTACGTTGTTGGGGATTCATGTAATTGTTTATATTATTAGGGTTCATAACATATCCCATTTGCTTATTATACATTGGACGGTTCATGGAGTTGTTGATCGAATTGTTCATTATGCTACGTCCTTGTACATTTGTTTGACCATGGATTTGATATTGTTGTTGAGTTTCTATCATGTCACCTGGAAAAGAATTCACTACAATCATCTCAATAATAAAGTTACATAATAATCAACTACCTAGAGAAGGATGTATAGATGGTGTATGCTAAATAAAAAGAAGTATTCCACCTAGATAAGTGGAATACATTTTCTCTACTACTTGCTATTTTCACTAAAGATTAGATTGAATAAGTACTATACCGATTAAATAGTTACCTCTATTGATTTGATCGGATTGAGGAGGCCCTTCTTGCATTTGAAGGGTAGCAGTTGCTGTAGCAGTCGCCGTGGCTGTGGCTGCTGCCGCTGCTACCGCTGCCGCAGCTGCAGCCGCTGCAGGAAATGGTCCCGATTGATTGGTTTGATTTTGGTTTTGATTAAATTGCTGGAAGTTGTTGCCTTGATTTGTTGGCGTGACTGCATTTTGATTAAATTGAACACTACCTTGACGTTGGTACATCATATTCATGTTCACATTGTTCATATCATTTCTTTG
>JAUEKX010355148.1:0-20211 GCA_031834005.1 Dendronotus venustus
ATTGTTTAAAAAATTATATTTTCAGAAGTTGTTGGCTATGTATCTTGTGTAACACTGGAGAAACTCATCTCAAGCAAACAATCCATATCTTGATGCAGAATTAAAAACTTCACCTGCCAGCAAGTCAAAGATCCGAGTAATGGGTGACAAAAACAACTCTCATAGAAATCAACAAACCTATCCTACTATAAAACCTTGTGTCGCTAAAAAATGGGAGACAATTATTTAATCCTAAAATAGGAGCTGTGTTGTGTGAGACTGATACAAAAATTGGAAACAAAAACAGTTGAATGTTTGACATGTGGTAGGGTCATGTTTCTCAAAAAAATGTACACTAACATGCAACTTTGAAATTATCATTCTCCACCAAGGTAAACAAGTCAAATTGACAGCATTTCTCAAAGTTATGGGATATTTTTCTGACCACAGAGAAGATATTGTTTGATTAACATATTGCTCATGACCTTTTATTTGACTTTGGTATTTTATTACCATTCTTGTGTTATTGTTTATTTTTAGGCAGGTTAGCTCAGTCGGTAGAGCGTTCACCTTGTAACCGAAAGGTTGCAGGTTCGATCCCTGCCTCCGTCAACTCAACGTATGAGTAGCACAGCTTGGGTAATCTGATCTGTGCGGTAAGTCACTGGGAGCTGAGAGTAGGTGTGGCGCTCCACCTCAGCAATCAATCTCCCTGGTCTAGCGCAAAGGCAAAGGGGATAGACTCCCTCGCTGTATGGTTGATACCGACACGAGACCTCCCCGCATTACTTACTTACTTACTTACTTACTTATTTGGTACTTCTTAAGTTGAAAAGGTGTAATTTGCAATAATTAGGTTGTGTACATCTTTAGGAAATAAAACAAAGTTTGTCAGATATTCAACTTCTTGACAACTAGGGTGTCAAAATGCTTAATTGAGATTGTAAAAGTTTTAAAAATTGAAAGAAGGAGTTTGATTTGATTATCCAGTGCTAATATAAATATCTATATATACACATCCCAAAAAGAAGCTCAATTTAATTGAAGATCCATATATATATAATATATATATATTTTTTGTTGAATAAAAGAAGATTTTTAAAGTGTTTTCATTCTATGTATATATATAAATTAATAATTAAAATTTTTTAAGGGGACAAAAATAAACCCAACAAAAACAGTACTGATAAAGTTTGAACTGCTAAGGTATGCCATATATATATACATATTTTGTAGTTTGGAATGTTTTGTTCATGTTGTATATATATATATAATAATATATGCATAATAAATAATCTGAACCCTTTTTTGAAATGTTATGTAATAGAATGTGTATGCCTCTTAATATATAATTTAGAAATTTGGCTTCATAATGATTAAGATAAATTGTGGAAACTATGTGCAATATCTTGAACAAAGGCAGTTACTGGGACAAGGTGCATTTGGAGAAGTCTACCTAGCTATTGATGCTAGAGGGAAGCCATTTGCTATCAAGAAAAGTAAATGTATAAATGCTTCTACTTATGCAACAGCAACTGGAGAAATTCAAATTTTGCTGAACTTAAAGCATGATAACATTGCTAAGATGTATGCTTTTGATTTCCAAGACAATCAAGCTATTCTTGTTATGGAATATTGTTCAGGTGGGAATCTTAACTCTCGCTTAAGTGCTCAAATCAAGGATTATACAAAAATCAATTGGATTTTGCAAATTATAGAAGCGGTGAAATACTTACATGATAAGAGAATTGTTCACAGGGATTTAAAACCTGAAAATGTTCTTCTTAAAGATGATGTAATAAAACTCACAGACTTTGGTATTTCTCGATGGTATTTAGTTAACTCCTCTAGTTTGCCAGATGAAAATAATCTTTCAGAGTATGTAGAAAAATTCATGGGAACTTTTGCTGGAACTCCATATTGGGTAGCTCCAGAAGTATTTGATCAAAGGTATACTGAAAAAGCTGATATATTTTCCCTTGGTGTTGTTTGTCATGCAATTTTCACTGAGCAATCAATTGTTTATGATAATGATAAATATTTTGGAGCTTTTGTGAACCATAATCGCAGGCAAGTTGGAATAGGTTTGGCCATGTTTGAGCAACAACGTAACATTGATCCAGATTTCTCTGGAGTAGATTTTTCCAAAAGTTCCATTGGGGAAATTACATCAGTCATCAAACAAATGCTTCAAATTAAACCAGAGAAAAGAATTAACCTAATAAGTGCTTCAAAACAGGTAGAAAATATACTATTAAGCCTTAGGAAACGACCTACCACTGATCTATTAGATGAACCAAGCCCTAAACGCCGTGCTGGTTTAACAACAAATACATCAGATAGATTAAAAGGTTTTTCTTCAAGATTACCTGCAAAATCTTCTCAAAAGCGACCTCATCGATATCAAACCTTTCGATATCAAACCTCTCATATGAACCCTTACGCTGATGGTAAACAAGCTGTTGGTAACACGGGACCGTCATTTAACTCTAACACCTCTCAAATTCAATCACCTCACGACAGCACTAATGCTGGTAATGGCAAACAAAAAGTTGGTGTTGCAGGACCACATTACACTGAGATAAAACAACGACGTGGAAACCCTCAAAACCATAATCTTCAGCACCGTAATCTTCAGCAATCTTCTATAAGGAACACTACAATGAGGGAAGGTACAATAGATTTTGGTACAGGGTTAGAAGATTCCAGTGTATCATCAAAACCTGAAAAGACTGGTATGGTAAAAAAAGAGTTACAAAAGATATTGGAAGCTCTCTTGCGTGGGGATGTCATTCCTTTAATTTGTTTTATGTTTGCATTATCTTACATATTTTACTTAATAGTGTTATCGTGGATTTGGGGTAAAACTGATAATTAAGCTTGCATTAGGTTGTATAAGAATACTTTCAACCCTACTATAGCACATGTTGAATATATTTTAGAGCCGTAAAGAATTTTTCATGTTTGATCAAATATTTATTTTCATTTCGTTGCAATGCAACAAAATTTGTTGTAAACAATTGTTGTATAAAATCAAATCAAATAAATTTCATGCACTTTTGTTTTGTTACAAGTATAATGCAGCAAAAATTTCTTATTTTTCATCGTGGCCCATAGCTTGCAACTTCTGGTTCATGGTTTTTATCTAACCAAACAAAACATAAGTTTGTGCATACTAAGCAAAATAAAGTCATGAAAAACAAACATGTTGCATAATATTGTTGTAGGAACGGTGGGACGGAATGCTTTAAACTGTCTTGTAATGAAGCATAATCGTAAGCTTAAGGTCATATAGGGATACTACCCATCTTTAACATTTTTTAAAAATGATTTTTTTGCTAAAAAAGAAACATATATTTTTCTTCTTTTTCGTCAATTTATATATACTTTAAATGATTTCTTTTTCAAATTTGTTTGTTTATTTAGCAAATGACATTTTCATGAAATATTCGCACTACTATTTATAACAATAAAATGTATATAATGTACATTTAAAATGTTCTTTCTCGAAAACAAAATTCGTTCCAATCTGCTCTACACCTGGAGCTTAAAGTCTCCTTTTTTCTAATCGAGTACATTTGGCTGAGAAGAGGAAAAATAGATTAGGTTTAAAACATTTTAAGTTATTTCTCAAGAGGAATAAAAAAATTCGATAGGGTGTCTGCTATAGGTTATTGTAAAAATTATTTAAAATACTGAAAAATAAACCGTTGACCTTTAAGCGTTTGATAGAGAGCTGATTTGAAAAGTGATAAACTCGAAAAAATAAAAAACACTAATATATAATCATACGGAAAAGAATTTATATATATATATATAATTGTTATTTCTTTTTATTTCTAAAGCCGGAAGAATTTCACAATGACTGAACCACTTGCAAGGACAATGATGCCAATTTATATAGTGTTTTTAGTTTGGCTTCAAATAAAATTTCATGGGTAGTAATTTTAGAGCATAGGACATAATACATCTATCAGTATTTTATACTGTATAAACATGCTAAGTAGTTTCATATACTTACTATTAGATAAATTTACATTAATAACGAATAAGTATACTATATATAGTGGCTTGTTTATTGTACAACGACATTATAATTATTATAAAATAAATCTTTAACTTCTTTAAATTTTTTATATTATGACATAGTGTTGTTCTTGTAAATTCTTCTTATTAGTCATTTGTTGGTTATTTTGAATTTCTGAGGGAATATATTTTTGACTGCCCTTTTCTGCGTCTCCACGTGTTATATTGTGTTCATTTTAAGGTGTCCTTTTAAACCCTTTTTTCAGCAGTTTTTTGTATTACACCTTTTTATATGTAAGCCACGGTTTCAATTTCATGTAGAAGTTTGGGCAACGTTTTTAAAAGAATGGCTAATTTTTACTCTCTGACATTCTCAAATAAAAGTTTCTAGCTTTGTTCATGGCTACTAGTAATTACGCGATTTTGAGGGTGATTTGGGATGAATAACCCGAGTTTAATTTTAGATTGGTCAAAATAATAACCTGAACGCAGTTGTTTGAAGTATTCAAAATAAAACGAGGTCTTTATTAAATAGAATTACGAAGAGTTATGCTGTTTCTGATAATTGACTCGAAAATCGGGGAAATATGGAAGGTTGATGCCCTTATAAAAACTATAGATACTTCTACATATCCTCATAACGCCATTACACGAAAAGAAGCTTTAGATACTTATTATTATTTTTTTGTGCTTGTAAGGTTCTTATAATACAAGTTCTTTTGAAGATATAAGTTGGGTTTTAACACGCTATATGTTTACTAGGATGTAATATATATATCATTTCCATTATTTGTTTAGTTCTCATGGTATTTGATAATAAATGAATCCTCAAATGATAAAAATCAATGCTGGAAATGGGGAATATAACTTAATCTTTCAAAGGGAGCTTGGGAGAGGGGCATTCGGTTCCGTCTACCTCGCAATCGATAAGGAAGGAGAAAAGTTTGCGGTCAAGAAAAGCACGTGCATCAACAATGAAACATACCTCGCTGCAACTCAAGAGATACAAATCTTGGTGAAGTTAGACCATGTCAATATTGCTAAATTGGTAGCCGTGGATTTCCACGAAAACAATGCTCTGATAGTGATGGAGTACTGCGATGGTGGTGATTTGAACGATAGGCTTAATAATCCTGTTGACGAGGATCTAAAATTGAAATGGATAAACCAGCTAATAGTTGCATTGATGTATCTACACCGAAAGAAAATCATTCACCGTGACTTGAAGCCAGAGAACGTACTCCTGAAGAATGAAGTTATAAAACTCACCGATTTCGGAATATCGAAATTTTACTACGGTCAGGGGACTTGTCCGGACAATGAAAATAACCTTTCTCACTTCCTGGGTACATTTGCCGGGACACCCTACTGGGTAGCGCCGGAAATATTCGACCAGAAGTACACGGATAAAGCTGATCTGTTTTCCTTGGGTATCATCTGCTACGCTATTCTCCATGCTGAATCTATGGTGTATGACAACAAAGAATACTATGGTGTGTTTGTTGAATACGCTGGTGGAAGAAAGGTCGGCCTCGGCTTGGCAATGTATGAGCAAGACAAGGAGATTGCGCTTTCAAAGACTTATGATGAAAACTTGAACCTTAATGATGTTGTGGTGAGACTGTTAAGGAAAAATCCAGATACTCGTATTTCATTGGAGGATGCCAGGGATTTTATCAGTATCTCTCCCAGCGATAGTAGAGAGGAAGGTGTAGACGACGATGCTGGAGCATCACAGAGAAGAGATAGTGTTGATATCGAGAGTGGAAATGCTAGTGAGAGTTCTGAGGGGCAACAGGACGACCAGGTAGGTGTTCAACAAGAAGCACATCAGGTTGGTTTACCAAGCCTCATATATACATATATTGCATATTTAGTAAACTTTGTATTGGGTTTTATATTTCGAATTTTTGTTCGCCGGTAGAGATTGCATCTAACATCTTGTGTGGGGGAGCAAACAGTCCACCTTCTTGTAATTATCAAGGATAATTGCTTTTCTGCTCTCCTACGTAGATGTCTAGATCCGACTGTTTGGTGTAACTCAACTGAAAAATAAATCTGACAGGTTCCTTTATGGAGGGAATATCTTTAGATCTGTCTCAGTCAGCATATTATAATACGTCATAGAAAAGGATCATAGAAATAGAAAATCCAAGCATTAACTGCCTTGGAGTAACTGCTTATTTACTTTATTTCGGTTGACATTCAGAAGAGAACCTTGCGACCTAGACAAGACGAATGTGATGTGATTTGTCAAAGTTTTGTATTATAATTCTTGTCTTTTCTTTTCCTTCCTTTTTTTTTATTGCGTTATTTTGAAAAGTAGTCAATTTATTAGAATCTGTACTTTCGTATTTTTTCCATCTTAGTTGTTTTTGTTTTTTTTCCTTCAGATATTGATGATAGATTATTTAAAAGTGCATCTATTTTATAATATTTCTATAGACAATGATATATTATAAAAATAGGAATAGAACTTTTGGCATATGAACACTGGTATTTTTTTCCAACAAGCAAGTTTTTTTATAAGCACCAGTTTATAAGCAATTTTCATTACTCAACCTTGTTTATCATAAACAACCACTCGAAAATAAAACGCTCAAAAAGCCTTCTCCCCAAGACATTGGTTTTCAAGTTTCAAATTTCCAACTATGCATGATCTGACAAAACATGAATATTGTAAGCAGGTTTTTTGAAATTATGAGCGTGTTTTGATTGTTTTCTAAAAACGTGTACCAGACGTGTTGGAAAGAATAAACATATTTTCATATTATCCATACAACGTAGTTCAAGCCGAGAAATTTGTTGTTGAAAGAAATATTTCAAGCAGCAAGTAATTTCGCAACATTCTTTATCTGTATTTAATTCATAATCGGAGATAAATCGGGCAAACTGACTCGAAAATCGGGGAAATATTCAACGCCATTATACGAATAGAAGCTTTTTATACTTGATATTATTTTTTATAATTTATGTTAGATTATTTCTATTTTATCATAAATGCACCTAGGTTTGTTACACTATACACACAATGAGATAATCTTATTAAGGGGTGAATATATATATATATATATATGAGGCGAGTTGACCCGGGTTGAGAAAGTGGGGTGGTTAACCCGGGACAATTAATAGGAAATTTGTTTATTACCTTTGAGGGGAATTTTTTGGCGGGAAAATAATTTCGCCAACAGGGTGTATAATATTTCAAAATCTGTATCATTTTTTAACGTGCTTTTCTAATCATCACTACCACAATTGGTAGTTATCGAATTTTTATAGTGTTTTTTGGTCAACAAAACGCGAAAATTTATTTTTTCCACGAAAATAAAAATAATACTCAAACACAAAACATTTTTTCATATTTTTTATGAAATTTATCCAATTAATTTTTTAAGCCAATCAAATCCAATTAAGGGCATACTGGAATTTTAGGAAGCAATGACAAGGAGACAAAAATTTTTTAAAGTTTTATGATTCGATTGTACGTATCAAAAGAAATATTCAAAATATCTTTCTTGCCACTTTGTAAATATTTTTTCTTGCCTAATTGAAAAATTTTTGTTTCAAAGTTTTTCTGAAGAGTTCTTCCAAAATCCGTTATTCTCAAAAATGATTGCCAACAATTTCTTTTACTGCGCGTATCATAAATCCCTTGTTTGTTCGTACCGGCTGTTAATTGAATTCATTTTTATTTCTACTCGAATTTAAATTTTGTAGTATTATTCCAGCCAATTTTCCAGCCAATCTTCTAGTTCCTTCGTAGGTTTGAAAAGCAGGAGTGCCTAACGACTAACTGGCGTCAGCCACCAAATACCGTTGAAACAACGTTGTGTGGTTGAGGCGCAATCTGTTTACGCTAATGAGTTGTTTGATTGTTAAAATAGTTTTGAAAAAAATAAAGTAAATATTTTTTTTTTTATGAAGTGGCTTTTTATACAAAGACGCTCAATTTATTATTACCTAGCCGAGACACGACGTTAGAACGACGTCATTTGGACGTTGTTAAGACGTCAAAACAACATTGTAACCACGTTGTACTGACGTCAACATACTATAATACTATCATAAATTGAGCGTCATTGTATAAAAGCCTACTTCACAACAACAACAACAAACATATAACATCGTCCTAATGTCGTGTGCAATGGTAACAACACTTCGGCGATATATAATATTGCTGGCATCGCCGAATCTAAAATTTGCGCCACAATTTTAAATTATGATAGCAAAACTCTTTCTTGAACAGTTACATAGTAAACGAATTGTGGCAGGAAATTGATTGAAAAAGAAGCCATATTTGCTCAAGAAATCATTTCAAAAATAGGCTGTCGGTTCCTATACAGTGTGTATCACAATACAACGAAGCTACTGCTTCGCTCATTAGCAATAATGCACGAAATAATTCTAAAGTAAAGTTTCTATATACACCTATATACTGTATTAAAAGAAAATTGCAAAACTAACAGACAATCGTGGTATTTTTGGGCTGGGAGAGCCTGCTTCGTGATTCATTTTTATTTATGTTTTCAAAAGATAAATTACCTTGCTAAGAAACCCTCTGACTCGTTAATTGTTCTATTTTTTATATTTTTGTAGGCAAAAAATAATATATATATGTATATGAAAAAAAAAACTAAAAAAGCAGCATGGCACAAAGTTTACTTGGACAGGGTAGTAGTAGAAATAACAGCAACACATATGGCAGCATCCATCCGAAACGTTCGTTCCGAATAGGCACGTTGAACGGGAACTCTTCACAACAACTGGAAGTGTTGTCGGTCCTCGGTCGCGGCTCATTCGGTGAAGTATTCAAGGTGGAAGATGACCGTGGCCACCTGTTCGCCCTGAAGAAGATCTCTTGCAAGAACTCTGATATTAATGATCGGAAAGCACGCACCATCCAAGATTTGATTGGTTGTGAACTGCACGCTATGCTATCTCTGGCTCACCCGCATATTGTGCGTTTCTTCTCTTTCGACTTTGAAGGTATGTTGTCTTTTTTTAATTTTATATTTAATTATTTTTTAATTGTCAGTTAAATTTCATTTTCGGCAATTATGTATAGCAATAATATCGGTCATCCAAAAGCCGTTTTAGCCATCTTAGTCAGAATTTTATCAAGATTAAAAAAAACAAAAACTTCTTACTTCCCATCCGGCACACGACGTTACAAAGTTATTTTCACGTTTTGACGTCGTAACAACGTCCATGTGACGTCTTTCTAACGTTCTGCATCGGCTAGGTTGTTGCCACAAGAAATTGACGTTGAACAGTACATCTTATACATCTTAAGTAGTTTGAAGTTTTCCGATGTAATTTTAAACTCTTTGAAGGTCATCATCAAATGCGAAAACTGGTATAACGCGTTAAAATTTCCATCTGGTCTGTAAAACACACAATCATAAGAAACTTTAGTTAACAAGCATTATTTTTAAAAGCTTTAGACATATGCTTATATGTGTTAATAAAGGTTAGAATTTGCCTCCTTTGAAACTCCAGACAACGATCGCAAAATGCAAAGTTGACAGGAACAAATTTCGCAAAATAACTTTATTTGTACAAAGAAAATAAGCATTACAGAAAACACCCGCGAACAGGTTTTGCAAGGTGTTTATTTTCCCCTGTAACAGTAGTCCAAAATAAGTGAGTTTAGAGCGGTTTTTATCTTTATTATTATTGACCAACTTGTGCGTGTAAACATACCAAATAGGGAGTGGACAGAAGTTTTAAATTTCAAAAATTTATTTTTAGAGTTTGATATGTGTTGCATAATTCCGTTTATTTCATCTTTATATAATAAATGATACGAATTTTTGGTTAAAGATGTGCAGGAATCCCAGGAATAGTATGCAAGTCTTTTCAACCTTTTCACGTTTGACATGGGAAATAAATAAATCACCGTTTCTATTTACAATTTTCTCTTTATAAATTATCTCTGTGATTGGAACGCGCCGGTGACCAAAAGAGTTCCAGTGAAAGCTGGAGAATTATAGAGAGTAATTGCAGAGAGAACCCTTACCGAGGAAACTGAAAAAATCAGTTCGAGTTCGGGAGGTTTCGAGTTCGGCTGTAATAAACAGGGTACGGATTTAGCGATTCAACTAAAGTTTCAGTTCTGCGAAACTTGCTTTCTCCAAAAACAGAAGAAGCGAAACGGGTGTCCACCTTTATGTTTAATTAGACTTTTACGTATGGTTTAATTTTTCATCCATTTCAAGTCATCCATCTTTTACTACCAAGGTCTTTGATTTTTGTTTGAATATACATAAGAGACACATTTTGGTCTTGATTCTTCGTTCTCCAAACTCGTTTATTAGACTTTACTATGAAAACATTACACGGTCTGGAATTGGCATTTAAACAACCTCTTTATCAATGATATCACCAACTCTTTTGGTCTTCTTCTTTTTGGAGTTCAAAGAAATTACAAGATTTTTTATTTTTTAATGGCGTCAAGTGGATTGTAATAATTCTTGAAAACACTAAGAATATTTTGAAAAAGGCTAAAAACCTTTCGAAGCTTATTTTTACTTCTAATTCGGAGCCCGATAAATATGCTTTTTACTTTCATTACTCTGAAGGCATTAGTGCCCTGCTACTGATGGAGTATTGTGATGGTGGCAATTTGAACCAGCGTTTGGTGTATGACGTGGATCTCACGATGAAGTACAACTGGATGGGACAGCTACTCGAAGCGCTGTCTTACCTACATCTGAGCAACATCACGCACCGCGATTTGAAGCCGGAGAACGTGCTACTCGGGGACGAGGACAATATCAAGCTAGGGGATTTCGGTATCTCTAAAGCGTTTCTCTGCCGCGATCTGACAGATGATGAGACGTACCTCTCGGAATACCGTGAAGAGGTAATGGATAAGTATGCTGGCACCGAGTATTGGATCGCGCCAGAAGTATTCGAACTCAGCTACACGGAGAAAGCCGATATTTTTTCCCTCGGTGTCATCTTTTACGCGATCCTCACGCAGAACTGTTTGGAATACCACGGTACTTCCTACTACGGCGCTTTCGTGTTGAACCAGGGAAGAAAAGTTGGAATCGGTAAGGCCATGAACAGACAAGGCTCACACATTCCGCCTGACTTCAAAAAAGTGGACAGCCCGTCGGAATTAAAAGTAGTGGAGGTGATTAAAAGTATGCTGGCGTACGCCCCCGAACAGCGAATGTCTTTGGACCAGGCGCAAATCGTCATATCTGAGGCGTATTTCAGCTCACAAGACTCGTGCAGCAGTCGAAAATCGTCCGTTTGTTCGAGAATGTTCTCTTCATCTCAAACAACTAACCCCTCAATGCATAGGTACGAGTTGCCTATGAAACCAGCGAAAGGATCTTGTTGTTGTTGGCTTGGTAAGTTAGTTTTCTTTTCCTATTTTTTATATCATCATGTTACCCCACCCCTTCTCCCGGTTTGTTTTCTCTTTTCCATTTTCAGTTTTTAGTGTTTCGTTTCAAGTGGTTGACAGAAAAGTTTTTAATTGTTGAGACTTTTCGATATTTTTACTTAAATAAATAAATTATCATAATCGTTCTTCTTACATTAATTAATTACAGTCAAGTTTTTCTTTGTTTTTCTTTGTTTATTTTTTACTTGATGTTGATGTTCTGCACTGTTATTATAATTTTCATTTTTCTCAATGGATGCTTGGAATGCAAAGTACTATTTTGCTGCAAATTTGATTAAAATATTTTTACATTTTTGAACTTGAAAATGTCCCAAAAAAATAAAAATTCAGTTTTAATGCGATTGTTCATGCAGTTAAAGCTCGTGTTCACTTATTGCGTCATCCTTATAATTATATACTATGGTTATCTTAGCATATTTTTAACCTATCCGTTCGGATTTTCACTTCAGATAACTCCCGATTACAAACACAAAAATATGGTAAATATAAACAAATATGGTGGACATTATCGTTATAATTGTTCTAGATTCTAGTCTGTCCGTCTCTTGTGTTAACCTCTCTTTTATATGAGCAATGAGGATAAATCACTCTGGGTTGGAATCTAATTGCAATCTGACGTGTTCTTTTGAAACTTTTGGACTCTTGCAAGTTACCATTATTTTCCTGTCGGTAATTCATACATTGATAGCATTTAGTAGCCAGGAGGCCCTGTGACTAGCCCGTGTGACTTCCTTTAATAATTCAATTTAATATCTTATAACCCTATTTACATTCTATATTCGATTACCTTTCAAGGATCAACCGGCCGGTTCCTTTTTTCGTTCAACAAATATTGCAATTATAAGTTTTTGATGACGTCATAGACAGGCCTAAAATACAAAAAATCTATCTTTTTAATAACTACATCTTCAATTTGTTTATTTACAGTACAAACAATAGCGTGTATCAGAATTATATCACGCATTTATTGGTTTGTTATTGGTCAATCGACACAAATTTTATTAAAAATTATGCAGATAATTATAGCGAGATGGCTCTCAAGCTGCAGCCATCACAACTTCAATTTTACAAATTCCAAATTAAATATGGCTCCAACAAATTAAGTTAAATGTATAAAATTCTAAAACATCAAAAACATTTTAGTCACACATAAAGATTTTTAAAAACAGTTCGCTCGCCGCAAAAAAACAAACAAACAACAGAAATTACGACGTTAATTGCAATGAAACAATGAAACTTTCGAATGCAAATAATAATTTTATGACGATTAAATATATCCATTACAATAAACAACTGGAGTCTTTTATCAGTTAAAAGATGAGAGAGGCCTGGCATTTTATAATGGCAATAACGAGGTCAATTTAGTATCTTGCAACCCAAATAGTTACATTCTATATCGGCTTTCCAGTGAGGGTCAACTACCTCCATAGCTCTTCCTGTTCAAAAGATAGTGCAATTTAAAATTTTTGATGGCGTCAAAGACGGGTTCAAAGTAACCGGAGCCCAAATTTATTTGTTTTATTCAAAAATTCAATTTTAATTTCAATTATTTACAGACAATTAATTTTATATTTGTTATTTTAATTAATGACACATATCAAACATCATGGACCATGTTGGTTTGCTATTGATCAAGTGACGTAAACTTCATTAAAATTAATGAGACTCGAGCTCCATTTCTTTCTCTACTTTACCTACCATTTTGAAAAGTGTGTACACACCAAAACTAACACACACACACATCCATACAGACCAACGTGCTATTATATAATCGATGAAAATCATATTACTTTATAGTTACCCAACAAACTTGTTCGTGCCAAGTTACATGTCAAAAATATTACCAAATAGTGATAAACAATAAATGGAAGTCCCTCCTCCACCAAGTGACTACATGTGCTTTATAAGAACACAACGTCTAAATTTCAGTTGAGACTGGATGTGCTTCAAAAAATTACAAAATACGATTTTCTTTGTCCTGGAAAATTGGAATTTGTTTACCCACTGCCTGTATTTAGAAAATAAAATTGGTTCTTGTTAATACTGTAGAAAAAAATAAGAAAGGACAGTATTTTAAAATGAACTTTTATTTATAGACTAATTTTTTCTTACTTATTGATAAAGAAATTCGTGCTGAGCATGTCTCGGACGTTCTTATAAACGTATGCTGAAAATTTTAGACGATAATAAACAAGTGAATAAAAGACCCAAAATTCAAATTGTATTGCACAAAATTTGTTGTATTTTTCTCCATCCGACATCATTCCAGTCTTTAATGCCTTTAATTTAATTGAGTTATTTAGGAACAAGTCGTTGTTGTTTTACAAAACCTACGGGTTAAATATTGCGCAGTATGTTTTTAAATATATTCTATACTTGATTAAATCATCAAAATGTCCATGCAAACATGAAGCTGGTTTTTGTAATAGGCCCTAAGTAAAGTTATTTATATTTTATTGGTGGGTAAGATATTCATAAATTATAATATTTGCCTTGACTTTCTTTACCTTTTTCAGCTCCTAAAGGAAACGAAGATGGAGATGAAGAAAGGAGGATTTTAAAGTAACGAAGTATTTACAAGGTACGAAGAATATCTAGTAAAATTGGAGGTTGTTCTCCAAATGGTCTGTTCTTGTCTTTACTATCAGGGAGCTAAAGTGTGGCGGGCGGGCGTAGGAGAGTTTTTCAAATCTTAAAATTTGAAATCAGCTTTGAAAGGCAAATAAAGATTTTTTTTTTGAAAGGAAATTCAACTGTGAAAAATAATTTTGATAGTAAAAATCTCTACTAATCACTCATTTTCAAGTCTCATTTTGCGGAACAGAGCCTTCGGGCCGGAACTTGGAAATCTAGAATACACAAAGAACAACAGACAAAAAAAAAAAATCTACTTTGTCTTTGTGGTGGAGAGTTTAAACTGCTTGTTTTTATCCCAAAACGTGATAATGAACTCTCCGCCGCAAATGTTTTGAGATGTTTTTATTTTCTTATTTATTTTATGATTAAAAATAGAAATGGGATATTTACAAGGCAGCACTAGTAATATCATGTTGTCTCTCTTTTTGCGTTTTTGGTTTTTATTATTTCTTAGCTAGAGTAGATATTTCGTGTCTTTTTTATTAAGTTTTTAGGTGTAAAACTCTTTTTTTCTATATAGTATACATATTTTTTATACTTGTTCTAAATATTTTTTTTTTTTTTCATAATTCATATCTTGTTGCTTCATAATAAATAAAGCAGTAGAGCCAGGCTCCAAACATCTGCGAAGGAGATCACTTTTTACCTAGTATGCCATTATTTTTGATTTTTAATTAAGATGTGATTCTCCTCTGTATAAATTTGATTAGTCGCGCTATTGTTTTAAATACACCTCTTTACATTTCCAATAATTAAATTTTCTTATAGCAGTAGCAGTGTGACGTCACATTATTTTGATTTGATTTGCTAACTATATTGTACATACAACGCAATAGAGACAACCTGGCTACCAAAATAAAAAAAAGCTAATAAAATCGTGAACATCTAGAATGAATTTTCATAACAGAGAATTCTTTTGTACATCGTGATTCAGAAAGTATGCTGGTGAAATAAAAGATTCTTTTGTTCTTAACAGACATTTCTGAGAATCGCTGTATATTATCAAGACGGACAGCTCTGTGTATGAGGTTTTTTTTTGCAAGCGACTGCAATCAATTAGGATTTGCTTTTAATTAATCGTTTTTAATCGTCTTGATGTTCTAAGTTATATTTAAATGGAGAAGCAAGAGGTTTAACTTTGATTATATAAAAACACAACAACAAATCATTTCGGCTATTGTCCTATTTGTGGCAGTATGAAGGAGGAAAACTTTGGAGTAAGATATCAAATTCGATGGTTTATACAAACGAATAAACGTTTTTGTACGTGAAAGCCTTTGTAAAATTGTTTGTGGTTTGTGGTGTATTGATAAACGAAAGTATATTTCAAGTTAATTACCGACCTCAAATAGCATAATAACCAATTTTCTAATGAACCTTTTTAGTAGAGACTTACATAATAGAAACATTTGATGCTGATGGGGTTTTGGGTAACATTTGTTTCATCCAAATCCTATAAAAAAAAACCTTATTAGCATCAAATGTACGAGATGAAGTTAAATTTTTATTTTCATGAAATTCTCTGTAGAGTAATAATATATATATTTTTGTAAATTTTATAAAAAAAAATAAAAATCTGAATTATGAGTATAGATAACACCCACCTTCTCGCCTCCCAACTCCACCCCTAACTAAAATACCCATCAGGCTGAGGCTAGGGGGTGTATTTTTGACTGGTAATTGTGGATGGTACGGTTTGGTACTACATCCATCAAGAATAGTAAATTAGCTTTTGATAGTTTTTGATAGATATAATTTATATAATTTTAAAGTATATAATTTTATAGTGATATGTTCGTGTATAATCGACGCACAGATATCCACAGAATAGAAATATATATATATTAATGCTAGATTATAATAAATAAACCAAGCACCAAGTTGTAATGCGTATATTACAAGACACTCATTAGTTACACAAGAGAGGTTTCTAATCCGAAATATGGTGGTCCATATGAATTACTCACTCTTGAAATGTGTAAATAAAGAGCATGTAACAGCTTATCTTACAATATTTATCATTCACTTGGAACGTTCTATATTTCGAGTGTTCTATTTCCCCGCTAATTGAGCTGAGAAATTTAATTCTCTTTAATATGACTGTCAAATCATCAACATTAATTTTCAAGAGGGGGAAAATTATGGGCCCATAACTTTCAAACATCTGCTATAACTGTCAATAAAGAATAATTTTTAATAGTTTCAAACTAAGAGGTTTGTTCCTCGATATCATCGGTGTCAATTTGTCCAGTTTATAATAAAAATACTTAAGGGGGGAGGGGGTAGAAAATTGTTAATTATCAATTATATCAACTTAATTATTGAGTATTTTAAAAATGTGTATTTTACGGATGCATTCTAGTAAATTAGATAAACCAAAAAAAACAAGAAACCAATAAAGTTATGTAGATAGCATACACAGAAATGAACAAGCGAATTGTCATCGCACATGGGAATCACCGGCAAACTCTGCAATTACACGAATGGCTAGGTAAAGGACGCATGGGCGATGTTTACCGCGGAACAGACGAACTCGGTAAGAATAGAGCAGTGCGTTTCACAGAATGCAGACATCAAAGTATCTATGCTCAGTTAAATGAACAGCTGGCGAACTTAGTGAACCTCAAACACTCGCACATTGTCCGGTTATATGCTTTTGATTTCGACGTTGAGCGAGGCTGCGTTGCAACCGTTATGCAGTATTGTTCTAATGGCACGCTTAACGGACATCTCAATCGCACCGTTGCCCCGGACGTGAAGTTCAAATGGATGTTGGGATTGGCGGAAGCTCTTCTCTTTCTACATCAGAATCACATTGTACACCGCGACTTGAAGCCACCCAATGTGTTGATCGATGACCAAAATAATGCGTTGCTTGCTGATTTTGGTGTAGCACGCAAATTTCTCTGTCTCCGAGAAGGTAATTTGAACTACGTGAATACCATGGACGACTACCTATCCGAATACATGCAGCTGGCCATGAATGATGAAGCTGGCTCGCCATATTGGCTGGCTCCAGAAGTGTTTGACCACAATTATAGAGAACACGCCGATGTATTCTCACTGGGTTGCCTGTTCTGTGCTATTGTGTACCAATTCAGAGTTCCTCACCGTACTTGGAGTCATTTTGGTGTCTTTGCAAATGAAAACAAGCCTGATGTCGGTCTCGGCTTTGATATGTACGAACGCAAATGTCAGCTGTACCCTCCGTACCTTGGCCAAACAGCCGTAGATTCTCAGGTCATCAAAAAGATGCTTGCTTACGATCCTCGCAATCGCATAACACTTTACGAAGTTCAGCAAACATTGTTAAAAATACGTGGTGATTTCATTCGAGTTGATTATATTGTTAATATGGATCAAAGAGCTAGTAAAGCTAACGTCCATGAAGCTAATAATATCCATATAGCTAATAACGCCCATGAAGATGACAATGCTCATGGAGCTGATAATGCTCATGGAGCTGATAACGCCCATAACGATGATAACGCTCATAAAGCTAATAACAACAACCATAAAGCTAATGACGCCCATGTAGCTGATAATACTCATAAAGCTAACGACGCCCATGGAGCTGATATCGACCATAAAGCTGATAATGCCCACGAAGATGATAACGCCCATAAAGTTAATAAAGTCCATAAATCTGATAACGGCCATAAAGCTAATGACGCCCATGGAACTGATATCGAACATGACGATGATAATGCCCGTGGAGCCCATAAAGCTGATAACACCCATAAAGTTAATAAAGTCCATAAATCTTATAACGGCCATAGAGCTAATGACGCCCATGGAGCTGATATCGAACATGACGATGATAACGCCCCTGTAGCCCTTAAAGCTGATAACACCCATAAACCTGGTGGCACTAAAAAAAAATGTGTTATGTAAGAAATGAAATGTTTACTTTTACTACTATTTAAGAATTGCGAGTTTGATTTTTTATCAAAAGAAAGTTATGATATAATAAGCCTTGAGGATTTTTTTTTTCTCTCGTATCCCATCATCGTCTTTATTACCAAGTGATCACTGGCAGTGACAGCAATGGCACTTTTTTTAGCCTAAAGATTTATTTGTCTCTTACCCTCCTATCCTTGAAATTAAGTATTAGTGCAATTTGTCTTTAAATTTGACAAATCTGATCTTGAAAAGATGGCGGTAAAAAGAATGTGTTTTTCTTCTTACTTTTTAGAATATGATGTTTGGTGGAAAATGATATTTCTCTACAAATGGAATATGTGGTGTGGAGAAGTGTAAATTGTAATTGTTATCCTTAACTTTTTGAGGGACGAATACATTTCAATATGAACATACGTTGGATTGTTTTTGGAATGAACGATCAGTCAAACTATTAGAACACGAAGCACTAACAACGAAGTCAATATTGTTTGAATTTAATGATGAATTTTCGACTTTTTCCACGGTGTAACACAAGCATTTTTTAATAAGGAAGTTATGAGACTCGAGTTTGCTCTGTATCTAAAAGTTTCTTTATTTTCGATCCTAATTATATCGTTGAAAAATACTGCGGAGAATCCAGCATTAAAGACAGGATTCAAGATTATTTTGTCGATCAGAAACCATAATTTTCTTTTGTTGTTGTGTCAAGTTCGAGAGAGGTATTATTGTTAAGAAATTCATCCAAGGTAATAAAGGATTTGTTCGAGTATTTGAATAATATAGTCATCTGTTTGTCAGCTTTTTTGTTGTTTTGTCGTAAAAATTTCGGCGCATGTTCGTTTACTTATTTAGCTAGTTAGTTCCGTCTTTCTTCTCATCCGATACCAATTGAACCTGCTCAGGGAATGACAACATTTTTAATTTTTCTCGAACTGATGATGAACATGGAATAGCACGGTTTTGCAGGCCTATTTTGGTTTAATAGGTCCTATAACATCCTTTAAGTTACAAATCATGAAATTTGAAGAGGTTAGGAGGTATGTTTTAAATAGGTTCATAAATTTTCTTTCAATTTTTGAATAGCAAAATCCTCATTATGTACCAGTAATAGTTTATATATAGGATATGTTTAATTTAAGTGTCGAATCGTATGGCTGATTACATTTTTCTTGAGTTTTGCCGAACTACAGGGCCGAATTATCCGTAATCGGCCCATGAATAAAAAAAAAGAAAAAAGAAATTTAAAGCCATACGATTAACCAGAAACAGCATAATTTTTCGACTGATTTGGGATTAATAGAACCCTCGTTTCATTGTGACGAAATCAAATTGTAATGAAAATTTTGAACGTATTAAAATGAAACTTTGGTGGCTGTTAATCCCATATCACCCACAAAATCGCACTTTATTACTACATATATTAATGTTAATATATTCATTTATAATAAGGTTCTTTTGGAATAGTGTAAGGTGTTAATGTTTCATTCTCTGTTTGCTTGTGTATTTGAAATAGTTTTTGCATCGTAACGTTTCTTCAATTAGTGTAAAGATTTCTAGTTTTTATAGTTTAATATATATGTGTGTGTGTGAAAAAATCTTTATGTTTTAATATTAAAATAATTCTATTCTTAGCTATGTTATTTGTAAATCAATGCAATAGTTTCGATTTAAACTATTCTTTTTATTGTCCAAATCTGTTATTCATAGTATAAATGGTATTGTTTGTAGACTCTCAATACCTGAAGATTCTTGAATTCTATCGAATTCTTAAGTTTCATTGTTGTTCAATGATTTGTTTTTTTTCGGTTGTAACGCAATACACAACTAATATGGTTGAGTCTTAAAATAAGTTTCTTTTGTGCCCTTATATGTTAACAACATGCATATTGAAAAAATCTCATTACGTTTAATTAAGTGTCGTAATAAACTTATTATTTTTTTTATTAATTTTAGACAAGTAAAATAAAAATTTATAGAAAAACGAACATGAAACAAAATAAAAATGGCTTTTGAATTGTAAAAAGAAACAGAAAACGGTAGTTAGAATGGTTCTATCAAACGACAATCATTCGTCTCACCATAGTCATTCATATGCGTCAACATCAGTTGAGACCATCACCTTTAAATATGGCAACCACGAAAACAAAATTGAAATCATTAAACAGCTTAGAGAAGGCGCGTACGGACAGGTCATGTTGGGCGAAGACGAACGTGGCAAAATGTTTGCAATTAAAAAAGTGATCTGT
>JAUEKX010356259.1:7909-20195 GCA_031834005.1 Dendronotus venustus
AAGGAGCGGTTGACTTCATAGCTTTCAAAACCTATCTAAAAAGTTCCTTGCCTTTGTGACTTTGATCATAAAGGATAATATCCTGAAAATTTTGTAGTTTTTTCACAATTAATATATTCAATTAATCCTACCCTTTGTTCTCAGGAATTATTTTAGGGAAAACCCCTCAGTCCTCTAAGTCCTACATGGCTTCATACCGAAATGATTTGATGCAAATGATAATTTTGAAATCTTCTGTAAATAACAATGTGCTAAATTTTAGATGTAAATTTACCTTCCAAGTGTTATTCGTTTTCTTTTCCAAACAGATCTGGAAACTAAAAGGAGAAGAGTACAGAGTGACAGGCGGCAATGGCTGGAGGTGGATCAGTACAGCACGGAACTTTCAGGAAGTGCCACAAGACACTGTAGGACTGAGGAATGTTGCGGAAAAACTCAAACAAAGACGTGTGAAAGCTGCAAAGGCCTCTACCACGGAAAACGGGGAAGATGTCCTTATGGAAGACACAAGTGTGAAGGAGGAATCTGAGTCGGCTGATAAGGAGGGGGAAGACAGCAGTGAGTCGAAAAGTGAAGAAGGGGAGAAGGCAGAAGGTGAGACAGGGATGGAGTCAGTTACAAGTATGGAGGTAGACGGTGAGAAAGGAGACAAGCCGGACGATGAATCGACGTGTAAGGCATCTGATGTGAAAGAAGAGCCCATGGAAGTGAATGGAGATGACGTGAAGGCAGAGGCAAAAATGGAGGATAAAGATGAAACAGCTGACAAACCAGACGTGAAAGCAAAAGTACAGTCGGCAGTAGAGGTGAAAGAGGAAAAGAAACCGGTGGTGAAAAAGACCACACGACAGAAGCGGCTGGACGGTATTTACAAGGATTTCATTATGTTCATGAAAGGTAAATATAAAGAAGACGAGGATACGGTGTTTGCTCTGGACATGCTAAAGAAACACCCTGCCAAAGTGGACGAGGTCGAAGTCATCAATGTGAGCGATGCTTTACAGAAGCGAAATTTCTACCCCAAACTTACCAAGCCGTACTCCAAACTTGACGGCTTGCTTGAGAGACGAGTCAAACAGGACGAGTTTGAGAGGAAGCAGAGACTGACCATCGAGACACAGATCGCCCTCAAACAGAAACTAAGTGAGGCCATCGAGACGGCCAAGAATAAAAAGAAAGAAGAGGAGAGGAAGAAAAGTGAAGCAAAATTAGTGAATGGAGATGTTGAAAAGGAGAGCAAATCCACAACTGAGACTAAAGGCGAGAGCAAACCTGCAACTGGGACTGAGGGTGAGAGCAAATCTGCAACTGTGGCTGAGGGCGAGAGCAAATCTGCAACTTTGGCTGAGGGCGAAAGCAAATCCTCAACTGTGACTGAGGGCGAGAGCAAATCCTCAACTGTGACTGAGGGTGAAAGCAAATCCTCAACTGAGGGCGAGAGTAAATCCACAACTGTGGCTGAAAGTGAGAGTAAATCTACAACCGAGGGCGAGAGCAGATCCTCAACTGAGGGCGAGAGCAAATCCTCAACTGTGGCTGAGACTAAAGCGGCAAGTGATCAGCCATTGCCCTACTCTTGTTATTCCATCTCGTGTCGTACCAAGACCGAACAGCAAGAGTCCACCGTTTGTTATTCTCCTTCCTGTCGTAAGAACAAGGGCTCAGACACAGAGCAGTCGAATGAATCGGCTTGTGCATCTCCTTTAAACTCCCAGTCTGAAGATTCCAACGGAAGCAGCAAGGACAGCGCACCCAAGGATGGTGCCCAGACAGAGGCAACGAGTGAGGAAATCAAAAAGTCCAGCAAAGAAGCCGATGATGTAGAAGACAGTTGTAAGAAGAGTGAGGAGGAAAAGTCATTAGGCAAAGAAGAGGAAAAAGACGTCAAGGATAAATCAGAAGAAGAAAAGGGTGTAGAGGAAAACAAAACATCAGAGGATGAAAAAGTTCTTACAGAATCGTCAACAGGTAAAGAAAAAGTTGCCTCTGAATTATCGAGAGGTCTGTTGGACATGAGTACTGAAGACGAAGAGGTGGACATTGAAGGGGACAACAAAGACGCGTCTCTTCTGGTGGTACCTCCCTCCAAAACTGTAGTAAAATCCAACGTGTCCCAAGGTGAGAATAAATCGAACAAGGTCTTATCAGACGATGTCACGTCCAAATCGGAGGCTGGGGTCGATTCTGATGACAGCAATTCCTCCGAGCCCAAGCCGGCCAAGAACACGTCTGTGTCAGACGTAGTGAAGAACCTGGTTATCAAGACCATGGCAGAGAAAGCCCTTCGATCTCCTTCCTCAGCCTTGTCCTCCACTGTGGCTAATATAAGTATTGACGAGTTGAAAGCCAAGTTGCCCGCCAAACATAGTACTTCGGACAAAGTTACACTGGCAAAGACTTCAAAGCTGGCGACAAAGAAACCAACTCGACACAAAGCAGGCCGCCTTCCCACCTGTCACCGATTCGAAACGCCTTCGCACGTAAAAAGTGTTTTGGTGTTGGAAAGAAATGAACTTTGCAAACTTGCCCGGTTAGGTGGAAGAAGGGAGAGCCAGTCCTTCAATTACAATTGTAAAATGAACAACGTGTGCTGGCCGTATCCTTGTCCTCGCCCCTACTTTAAAGCCGCATGGCGATACCGAAGTATGACGCTGTCGTCATTATCGGCCGCTGCCCTCCAGCTGAGGATGTTGTGGTCCGTGATGCGCTGGGATGACATGGCGGCCAAACCTCCTGCAGGCGGCACCAACACCGTCTCCACGGAAACGGAAATCACAACCACCGAACTCTTGAAAAGGAGGGAAGTCGGCCTCGAAGGACTTAGGTCAGAATTTCTGGTGCGAAAGATTGTGGTGCCTCTCGGAGTTCCAGATAAACCTAAAGGTTAGTTGTTGTCTTTTCCTTTCCTCCTCCTTCTAAGTGGTTAAAGGTGTCTTATATCTGTTTACATGCTCTTTATTCTATAGTATTTTAATTTGTTTAATACTCTCAACTCAATCTATCTTTCAATATGTTTCTTTATTATTCTGAGGATTCATGTCTATCCCGGAACTTTGAGTTGGTAGTCTTGTAGAAATGATGATATATATTTTAGCTAATGAGAGATAAACAAAGTGGAATATTTCAAAGTTTCTTTTTGTCTTCATTCTTTATCCTTCCATTTTTCCACCAGAAAAATATACCCCCCAGAGAAGTGGTTTGAGGGAGCGTAAGAGAGCAGAGGCCGTGAGACAGAAGGAGCCCAGTGTTAACGAAGTTTGGGTTCCTGAGGAAGTCTTAGAACTGTGGGAAATTAAACAGTTTGGAGAAAAGTGAGTCCATGAATGATAGTTTTCATTCGTCTTGGTTTTGTAAATTTTGAGAATATTCACTAAACTCTTTACTGCTCCCCTATTGAATGTGTTTGGAGATAGATCTTAGTTTGTTATTTGTTATCTTATTATAGATACTCATAATTGAGATTGAAAAAGTCACAAAAAAATCTCAGAAAAATCACCAGTTTAGAATTTGTCTGTTAACAAGACCTATCACAAATCAATGAAGGACTTTACTCTGTTTTCTATAAGTACTATACCTGTACCTATATTGGTTCCATACCTTTAACAAGAAACTTGAAGCTTTCTTTCTCAGGCAGCAATATAATACTATCGACTGGTCTCCAGGTCAGCTTGGGTATTACAGTGAAGAAGTTGAAGTTAAATTATACAGGTCAGATTTTATGCGAAAAGAGCAAATTGTATTTGGGTGAACCACTCACTATGAAATTGAAATTGGTTCAAAATGTTATCTGTAGATCTTAAAGCTGACGTCTTGAGTTAAAAAAAAATTAAATGAATTGATAATTTGAATCATAATAAATAATAGTTTTCAGTCTAAACATGAACCATAATGAATTATTCTGTTTCCGTTCCATTCTATCCTATCCCCACCATAGACTAGAGAAGCAGCGCCTGGCAATCCAAGAGAAGGCCAAGGAAGCGCTAGCAGCGGCCAACCAGGAGACGACCGTCACATCGGGCCAATCGTCTGCCCAGATCAAGGCCCAGATGGAGCAACAGCTGAAGCAGCAGAGACTGGCCCTGGCGCAGAAGCGCATCCAGGAGAGTCAGGGCATCAAGATCACCTCGAGCCCGTCTGGCCAGTCGCCGTCGCTGTCTTCGTCCAACTCGACCACCATCATCATCAACAATGCCAGCAAGCCGGGCGCCACCTTCAAGACGCTGACCGTGTCGTCCCCCAGCAGTCTCCTCTCTTCCGGCATCATCAAAACCATGCAACAGCCCAAGACCATCATCACCAATACTGGTACAGCCAACACTCTTTTCTTTTTTCTTTTGATTTCTTCTTCGTTGAAGGAATTTTTCTTTCTTTCTTTCTTTTGACAGTCTTTGAAATTGTATTTTTGTATTTAGGGGTACTATTTTTCAATTATGATAATTGATAATGATAATATATGCTTTTCATATAGCGCACAATATGATTGTAATAGATAATAACATTATTAATTATAGCGCTTATTTAAGTTATTTTGATTCATTATACTTATTCGTTTTTTATGATAATTATGCTATTGTTTCTCTATGTTGTCCAGGCTCTCTGTTGGGCGGTCAGCTTCGTCCTGGTATCCGTGTTCAGTTGCCGGGGTCTGCCATCCAGATGCGACCTCAGACAGTCACCTTAGCACCCAAACCAGGGACCATCTCCTCCCCTGGTGTGAGCACCATCACCCGCCTCATCTCACCCTCCACCCCGGCCAGGACCATTTCCCCTGCCACGCCGCAACCCAAAAGTAAGCACGATTGCCTCTCTGGTGGTGGTGTTTTATTCATTGGTGGTCTCTGACTGATCTGGAAATTATTTTTATTCAATTGCAGTGGAAATGTTTCAGTTCAGATTTACTCTTATTTCCCATTTTTTTAACTATCCAAATGGACTGAAAAGCTATTAGTTTTTGATTCCACATTGCTATTTTCATCTGTGTGTGACATGTTCAGATTATTCTTTGATTTGCTATTCACACACTTCGTATTGCTTTCAAAATAAAGGTATCTTTATATACATTTGTCAGGCTAATACTAAAGAAGCTAATTGAGCTAGAGAAACTGCGGCAGATATTTATACTAATAGATAATGATAATTAAAAAGCCATGGGATTAAACTAGATCCGAAATAACGAGCTAATTTAATGACATTGGTATGATTGACATCTACTGTACACAGGCTAAATTTTTCATTACCTATTTTTTCTAATTATTCTTTTCCCCAGCTCAAACCATTCAAATCCGGCCACAAAATTCCAGCCAACCAGTCCAGAACCTGCAATTTATCCAACAACCCAATGGACAGCTGCAGGTCAAAGGTCTCTTGCCAGGTTAGTTACTATGTGCACTTTGGGTTCTCTTTTTTGTTCTTATTTTCTTCTTCTTTATACTTATTGGTTTCCATAATTGCATCGTCTCCTTACAATTACAAATATTGTGTTGGAATGGGTTAAATTTAGATATACAAATTCTTGATTCTTCAAGCCCCATTGCAATTCAACTGGGTGGTACGAAATGATAGCATTAAATAATAAAGCACTTATCCCCGGTCTTCACCAGGCTTAAGTGCTTCTGCAATATTGTGTTTCGCCCTGGTAAATAAAGAAGAAATAGAAAATCATTCATAAAGTCACAGGGTGTCCTTGTACCCTGTCCACCACCACCACCACCATCCCTTCAGGTCAAGTGATCCAAAGAAGAAATAGAAAATCATTCATAAAGTTACAGGGTATCTTGATCAGGGATTGAAACCTAGAACCCCTCGAACTTCAGTCGAATGCACTATATTCCGATTTTGCACTATACTATTAGTTTAACTCAATAGGTTTGTTTTTGTCAGTCATAAATTAAATAAATAACACCTCTGTCCTTGTACCCTCCTGTCCACCACCACCACCATCCCTTCAGGTCAAGTGATCCAAAGGATGCCGGATGGGAAACTCCAGATCATTTCTCTCAACACGTCGGGCAACACGTCAGCTGCAACTACGACCCCAGCAGCAGCACCGTCGCCGTCCTTAGCCACGGCCTTGCAGGGCGGGGTCCGACCGGCGACCATCAGCATCCGACCCCAGCAAACCATCATGGTGTCCATCCCCGGGTCCTCCTCTGGCTCCCCAGCCATCAATGCCACGGCAGGCCAGCCGAACCGGCTGTTGATTCCCACCCACCTGGCATCCGGCGGCGCCATCAGCCTCCCGCCCACCTCCAGGCCCGTCCTAGGGGGCACGGTCATCAGCGCCACTCCTCAGAAACACATGATCATCCAGCGGCCGGCTGGAGGCACGCAGGTCATCAGCACACCGCAGACAGCCTCGCCCGGGATGAACAGCGCCGTTATCATCAGTGCTCCGTCCTTGGTCAATCCTGCAGCCTCGGCTACACCCGCGGGCTCTTCCACCGGTGGCACCGTACTGGTCAACAGCGGTCAGTTGGCCACCAGTGGTTTGGTCAACATTCACGGTCAGACGGCCAAACAGGCTCTCATCTCCACACTACGTCCGGTTCTGGCCAACAGTCCTGGCGGTCAGTTAATGACCACCACTGCTTTGGCGCCCTCCAACGCAGCGGTCAGCATAGCTCCACAACCGACCACCTCGTTGCTGACTGGCCAGGTGTTGTCATCGGCTACGTCCCTCCTGCCCAGACCGAGTGGAGGACTGACCACCTCGTTACTCAACCTAGGGTCTGGCGGGTCTGTCTCGGTGTCTGGAATAAACCCCGCGACGAGTCAGATCCCTAAAATCCTCAACTCACCGCCCGTCGGGGCCCAGCTCATTCGACCCGTGGGCGGTTCCCAGACACAGCTGGTTATACGGCCAGGCTCCACTCTGTTGGCCGGCGGTAATGTGCCTAAAGTGATCACAGCTCAGCAACTGAAAGAGCTGACCTCGGCCACACCCATCCAACTGAAACCGGCCACCTCGATGAGTCCCATCAAAACCATCCTATCCCCTCCCACCTCCATCTCCACCCTCCTCCTTCCCCCCTCCTCGTCCTCCCAGACACCCGTCAAAACATCCACCTCCTCCGCCGTGCAATCCCTTACCGCCCATTTGGCCATGCAGCAACAGCAAGTTGCCGGTAACCCTCAGCAGACAACACTGGTAAGAACATAAGACATACTACTACTTACTTCATTCTTCTTATATCTTACAGATTTTGTCTTGATTTCAGATTTTGTTTTTACCATCAGAGTGGATTGAAAAGCCAATAGTTTTTGTTTCCACTTCTGTATTTTTCATCAGAATGTGAAACGTTTCAGATTAATTTTTGATTGCCCATTTACACCACTGCATACTACTGTACTCTTCTAGAGACGTTTCTCTCTGTGTGTAGCCATTTCTAATGATTTATTAAATTAAGTAGAGGAGCAGGCACTGCAAAGAATGAAAATGGAGGTAATCACTACTGGAATAAGTAATCAACAACATAGTAATGAATCTCTTAACACTTGAGACTCAACAATAATCCAGACAGGCAAACAAACCATTTCCTTTTTTGACATGACTTTGTCTTTTGTCTTTAAAATTTTTTCTTCATAATTTCACTTCTAATTTAATTAATATGAGCAAGCATCACTTCATATCTCACCCATCCATCGTTTTTCCACTCGTGTCATATTATTTATCCACCTCTATCCATTGTTAGATCACAATGCCCAAAACATCGCTCGTAGGGTCTCCATCAGTGGGCGGTCTGACCATAGACCAGGTGTCTGGTAATCTGATAGCCAGTTCAAGCACTAGTCCCACCCCTGGCGCCGGAGTGCCCAAGTATGCCATCACCCCACAGGTGGTCGAACAAGGTATGACACGACTCTCTCCGTCTCTCTCTTTCTTTCTCTCTTTCCATATCTTTCTATCTGTTACATTTTTCTCTTTCTTTTTTTATTTTTTACCCTTTCAAATTGTTTTACTTTTGCCTCGTGCTGAAGATATGATAAGATTATTATTGGAAACAGTGCTATTGACTTGATGTATTTTTCACATTCTGATATTCTTGATTGTTAGAAATTTGAACCGTTGATAAATATCTATCCTAAGTTTTGATTTTTCGAATACTTTTACTTTTAATCATCCTAATCTTGATTAGGCACCAGTGGTTTTACTAAAAAAAATTATTTATTTTCCAGTGGTTCGTCAAGCGTTGTTGCAGAACCAGGCGCCAGAAATCCAGCAAAAGTTACTGGCCATGCAAAGACAAATCCAGCAACAACGAACCACCTCATCACCCGCCCCACCTTCCTCCATGGGGATTATCTCCCTTGGTAGTTCCAACACCCCTGTCGCCGTCAGCCAGCGCCTCGCCCACACCAGCATCATCACCCCGACCATTAGCCGGTCAACCCTGCCGGTCATAGCGAGCTCTGAGAGTCGTTCCTCCAAATCTAAGGGCATGACGCCGGAACAGAGGGAAGAAACGGCCAGGTAGATAATATTCCCTCTTCTCTCCTTGTACATCTTATTGCCTCTGTCAGACCAATGTTACCAGAACCAACTTAGAATTAAAAAGCTTCTCGGGGTTACCAACAACGACTTCCCAAAATTCAAATTCACTTCTTCCCATTCAACGACTTGCTCTCTGTAAACCAAAAATAGACAAAAATATCATAGAATGACCAGAAATAGCACCTTTTCTCTCTGTAATAAACAAGCCCTGCATCGAAGAGTTCTTTGCACTTACTTGCCACTAGGATGTCCTGCTTTCAAACTTCTGCTGAGGAGAAGTTTTAAGACAGATGACACGTTATAAAGACTAAAAGTCACTTTATAGCTGACATACTTATTTCTTTATTTCTTGATCAATTTACCTTTCGTACTGGTGTAAGGTTGCAGACAGACTTATGAAACTTAAAAACAAAGGTGCCGTCTGTACTATGACCTAAAAGTGTCAAACTAAAACGTTGAAATAGAGTCCCCTTGAATTCTTCTTCTAGAACCACCGTGTGCAGCCAAGTGATGAAGAGCATGCTGGACCGACTCGAGAGGGAAGAGAAGCAGGAGCAGCGGTACAAAAAGAAACTGGAGTCTGCCGAGGAGAAGCAGAAACGGCTGGCTGCGATGAACCAGCAGAAGTCACTGTTCCGGCACAAGGAGGCATTGAAGAAAGAAATCCTCCGGAAGAGGTCCTTGATGGAGAAAAACCTGCAGCAGGATATCTATGTAAGTGGTTATATTATGTTACGGAACGCTCAATGTACTCTCAATAATTTGATTGAAATTTACCGCATTGTGGCGTAGATGTGATGTCTGTTGTACGTAAACTTGCAGTTATTATTTTTAGTTTTCCATGAGTGTTTCATAGTTCAAAGGGCCAAAACAATTATATTTCTTTTTGCTGGAAAAAAAAGCCTCCACCGCTCAGCCTTTATTGGTATTAGATTATAATATATTGCAAGTCTTACCTTGTTTAGCCCAGCTCGATGATGTTACTACTCTAGCCTGTTTCTTTGACCCAAAATCAGGGGTGGAAATCTTTCAGATTTTTTAACCGTCCAAGTCAACTGAAAAGCTCTTTGTTTTTGTTTCCACATTACTATTCATTTTCATTGTGATGTGGACTGTTTCAGATTATTATTATTTGATTTACCATTCATACTCCTGCAGAATGAAATGGCGGAGAAGGTGAAGCGTGCCAAGTTGGCCCAAGGGCTGGCCAAATCACCCACCCCTGGATCGACTGCTGTGGGCCCTGTGCCTGTCACCCTCGTCTCCAAGAAGGTGGCTATCAAGGAAGCGCCCAAGCTTATGATGCCACAGCCAACAGGGACAGGATTGAAAATGCTGAAAGCATCGACATCTACCTCCCGTAAACGCAAGCAGAAGATTATTTCAACGGGTATCAAGTCCCTTAACCCCAAAGAGAAGCTGTACTGTGTGTGTAAAACACCTTATGATGAGAAAAGGTAGGACCTGGCGTGTTATGTTAATCACATTTGTTTCTGTTTCTTTCTTTTGTTTTAGTGAAGTGTCTAATTTTGATCAATGACAGTGCCATTTTCAAAATACTTTATCAATCTGTCACTATAGTAGTGGACAGAAATGTGGGACAAAACGGAAAGCTATAAAAGGAAATCCCAAGGCCTTGACCACACACCATCCTTCTCCTCCTGGAGACATATTCCAAATTGTCTCTTGTGCGTGGTTGGAGCTCATTCCTGGTGGATTCAACTTCTGTTTCTTAACCCTTTAGCTCAACCTGTCATAATTTAATTGTTACTTTTCCCCAGCACCGTATGACTAAAAATATTTCCATGCTATCTCTTATCACAAACAAACGAACGAAGTTAACAAACGATTCTCCCCTTCCTTTTTCCTGACTTGTCCTTGCCGCCAGGTTTTACATTGGCTGTGACTTGTGTTCTAACTGGTTCCACGGGGCCTGTGTGAATATCAATGAGGATCAGGCCAAGTTCATTGACTCGTACATCTGTGAGGATTGCCGCAAGCAGCAGGAGAACACGTCCGAGGAGCTCTACTGTCTGTGCAAGACGCCCTACGATGAAAACCAGTAAGCTGTGGTGGTGATACACTCTCTCTATAACACCAAAACTTAGATTTTATCTTGTCACTCTATACCTGTCTTCTCTTGAGTGTTACAGTTTATCTCTGACTCACAGCTGTCTGTCACTATTCAGCTATTGATTGGTTCTAGTTCAAGTTCCATATAAAAAAAATTATAATTTATTATATTATATAAAGTGACATATCAATGTAGGAAACTTGATTTTTTTTATCAGAACTGGGTAAAGAAAAAAGTAACAATGTAATGAATGGGACAAAACAAGAAGCTATGAACAAAATCTCAAGGCCTTGACCGCCCACACCATTCTCCTCCAGACTAGAGACCTTATTTCAAACTAATATTAGAGTATACCAGTACCGTCCAACCTCCTCCTGTATTGCTAGTATATTGTATGTGTTGCCATTGTCTGTGCTCCCCCAGGTTTTACATCGGCTGTGACCGGTGCCAGGACTGGTTCCACGGTTACTGCGTGGGCATCTCCAAACACGAGGCAGACACCATCGACGTCTACGTGTGTCCGCGGTGTCAGAAGGAAGAGACGGCCGACCCCATCGCCCAGCGACCCCTCAACCAGTCAGAATACCAGCACCTCATCAAACTCATCAAGGATGTCAAGGTCAGTAGTAGGCAGGGGAGGGGGGGGAGGGGGGGCATTGGTAGACCTTTCGGTGAAACCTTGTTAGTTATTATTGTACTGCCAACTTTGGGATCAATTGAATGTCAAGTTGGTGGCGGTATAGCGAGGTTTCAGTGGTTAGAGATTGTATGAGATTAATATAAGCAATATAAGCCGTCATAGTAAACTCACTAAAAAATTGAATCAAAGGAAGGGGGGAAATATGCTGGAGTTCCCCAAATTTGGATACATTGTGTAAAATACACACTGAACTGGAAAGGAGTAGGTTGCGCAATGAAACGTCAATAGGAAGGCAATGGCAAGTAGGCTTATCATATTTCACCTTGCATCATAATTTTTAACATCAGTTTCAATGATTTATTTGGAATTGTTTTCCTTTGATTAAATTTCTATTGTAAATTATATTTTCTTTTCGACGCAATACTGACCTAACATAGTCATCACAGTGCAGGATTGAAAATAGTTCAATGTCTGATGGTTTTAATTTCTCCGACAGATCCACAAGATGGCATGGCCTTTCTTGAACCCTGTCGACCCGAGAGAGGTTCCCGATTACTACAACATTATCGCAGAACCCATAGGTAAGTAGTGGGAGTGAGTATCAAGGTGGGATGTCAGGATGGTCTAGCAGGCAGTGTACTTGCTTCTTCTTGATTTGAATCCAGTCAATGAATTCAACCCGCTATAATAATAATATTTATAAAGCGCATCTCCAAGTTAGTGCTCAATGCGCTAGTAATACAATGGCAGAAAAACTATGTTATTGTAAGGGATATCGGTATCAGTCAACATTAGCAAAAGAAAAGACAGCATAAAATGATACAGTACATATCTTACACATAGTTTGGTAAAATAGCTGACGGGTTACAATTCATTTAACAGCATGGTCTCATTGGACATAAAATATACAAACATCACTCGACATAATATGCTATACTTGGGATTTGTCTGCTTTTAGAAAAACTAGGCTAGATTGAAATGGGTTTTATACCCAGTCTATGGGATGTTGGAGGGTGTCTCTTGTTTGTTCCACTTCTGTTCAATTAAGACAGTCCACCCTTTTTTCCTTCTCTCCCTTACT
>JAUEKX010357367.1:0-20158 GCA_031834005.1 Dendronotus venustus
TTTTTAAATCAGAAGACATTCAAACTCTTTTGAATTAACAATTCCCTTAACTGACAAATTTATTTCATTAAATTTCTGTTAGAAATAAAACGAAGAATATTGAACACAATTTGACCATTACAGCGGGCAACAAAAAAGGTGTCAATTCTGATACACTTACACATGCTCATTGGTTGATTGACTTGCGAACAGAAGGAAAATAGCCGTTCGGCCATTTTAATACATATTCACATAAAATAAGGTTAGTAATTTTTTCATTAATTATATAAAAAGTAGTAATGTTAATTATATAGCTACATAAGATGTAAAAATATTGAATCGCATTGTTTTACAAACTCCTAATTTCAAGGTGTGCAATAAGTAATAATAATCAATTATAATATAATACAATTATATAATAATATAATAATAATAATTTCAGTAAGTGGTTTTTCAACTAAAAACAAAAGCATCCTACTGCAAACCTGCATTTTCTAATAAAATGAAGAAGAATTATGTATAAGGATATGAAGCAAAGTACCAGAAACAGGGCAACGCGGAACTTCCAGTAAATTGAAACTTTTAATGAATTCTCGTACTTAAAATGCCGAAAATGGGTTTGATATAAATATAAAATAAGTCTTTTGTTTCAGTTACTTTTACAAAACCACAAGTATTTTAAAATATTATAGACTCCAAGAATTCAGTACTAAAGTTTCTTAACTAGTTCTTGCTTGTATCTTATAAACAAGTTTGTTATAAATGACTTCTATATTGAGAAGTTTGTTCAATATTTTAAATAAGTGAGCTAAAATCAAAAACAAACCAAACTAGCAACCCTATAGTGAAAAGTATTTATGTGAAAGGTAAGCTTTTCATTTCGGTTCGGATAAAACTCGATATGAACACCTATGAAAGCTCGTTTGTAGATTGAAGTCAAACTATAAGGCCAATGAACTTAATTATTTATTATTTATTTGCATAAAGTTAATTATAGTACAATTATTATTTGTTAACCCTATTGTAAGTGTCGACTGCAATACGTTGATTCGATGGATCAGTTTAAAATGCTTTCATGCTTTTTTTTGTATTAAATATCGTCATGGTAAAAACAGTAGCTTAAAATGTAAAAAAAGCAAGGAAATGTAATGAAAATAACATGCAAATTATCAGTGATATATTGAAGGTAGATAAAATACCTATAAAGCTACTCTATATGTTCTCCTCTAAAGCGATAAATAATATAAAATATCGAGTCTTAACAATCTATTCGATGTCCAAACACTTGAATATCTATTTGAGATGTGTGCAAGATGCAGATCCAGAGTGTGTTAGACATCTCTCTGGAGGAGAGTAAAAAGGTAGTTATCCTTGAACAAACCTTCTATTTCTCCTTCACAGATGTTTCATGCACTCTAGATTCGCTGGTAGAAAATGTCTGAATTTTATTTTTAGGGAAATCTTTCTTTTTTATAAGTCCTACAAATTACATTTTTAATGAAATAGTTAATTAAATTATTATCAGTGAAGATGATAAAATGTAGAAAGGGAGTAGATGGTTCACTAGAAAATATGCGTTTTAAAAGAAGTGTTTTATAATTCAGAAACGTTATAAATGAACATATCAATACTTCAAAATAGATAATATTGTACATATATCTATAGATAACATAACGAGATTTAAGCGGAGATTATAAAATTAAAGAGGTTCATGATTTCTATTTTCAAGCATATTCATGGATATTCCATTTAGTTCGTAAAGTGTTATAGGTCCTTTATTTCTCAAAGCTGGTCTTGGACTATGTGAAAAGAAGTCACGTGACATGCATTTCAACCAATAGAATGAATGATACTCTATGGTAAATGAGGGAATACACATATTTGTTTTGTTATATATATTTCATGGTTTCACACAATTCAATTAAGATATGTGACATTAAATCAACGTTGTTACAACATCCATAAAAAATAATCTTTAACTTGTTCTCCTTCTAGCTATAAAGCACAGTAAAGACAAAAATATTTGATCTGTGTTATAATTATTGCTTAAACCTTTTTTCTAATGCTCCTTGTTTTAAAAAAAAAAAAAAAATTTAATCAAACTACAGGTAGTAAATGCTATAAAGAATCAACAACTTGTCGCTATAGCAACTTCAATTAAATAATTCTCTAATTGATTGTTTTCTCTAATAACGATGATAACGGTTTTGGTGATAAGCTGTCAGGATGAGAAAGAGTAAATCAAAATTAGAAGTCTTAGAGTATTTATCCGTTGAGTTTTTGTTATTTAAGAATTGTTTGTTATCGCTTAGCACCATAACATTATCATTACGCTTTGGTTAATCTAAAATTTGTAACCTTGTCATCTTAACTTGTGATAGAAAAAGCTATATAAATAAAACAAAAAAGAGACGCCTACCTAAACTTTTAAGTAGGTTAGGTTTAGAACTGCTATTTAACTGATGTTGTAGATGTTTTTTTTGTCCCAGGCTTAAACCTCTATTTTATCGATATTTTTTACTCTTACCTTGGTTTTGTTTCCGTCAACAATACTTGCAGCACTTGAGCAACTACAGCAAATTGAGCACTGGTTCATTTCCAAAGATAACAAAATTTAAAATCAAACTTTGTTGCCATATTTGTTTTAGAAAATTGTGAAAATCAGTCAAACCATGTTTTGTAGAATAATACTGCCGTTAAATTCATGCTGTTAGAGTTAATATTGATTATCTCTACAACAACACAACATCATTTCACTCTGAAGTTTTTCATATAAAAATTGACTGTGATGTTTTGACAATAAATAATAGGAAATGTGCAAAATGTTTCTCAGTTTACTCTAAATTTGACGGAAGAAATGATAATCCTGATGTATACGAGGCAAATTATTTCAATAGCATTATTCGCGCTCAAAGTAGTATATCCTGTAACAGTAGAGACACAATAGATAGATACGACAGGAAAAACAATTTGGTAGAAATAACTGATAAGAAACTCTTCAAAAGATTTCAAAAGATTTTATTTACACTTTTAATTTGTCTTCAAACTTACTTTAGAGTTATATACAAGGACAGACTTATAATGCGTTAAATATCTGTGAAGGAGAGTTAGAAATCAATTATAAAACTTTACATAATTATTGTCAAGGTTTTTTCAAGGACAAGAACGACTTTTTTACTCTACTTAGGAGGTGTTTGACATGCTTTGGATCTGCCTCTGATATAGATAAAAGTAGGTAAAGGAAGCTATTCCTGACAGAACATCAACAAAAGTTTAATAACTTCTTACGGTAAAAACTCTATTATTATCGTTATTATTTTGATTGTTATGAAAATATCGTAACAAAAATAGGTGCCTCTGTTTCTACGTAACTGTCAATAAAATTGTTTTTTCGAAAATAAAACTACAATGGGAATTAAATTGTTTTCAACACAAAAGTTGGTACATTTAAATTGTAAGGTACTAGAAAAAACAGGTTTTGATTTAAAAAGTTATATTTATAGGAACTAAATATTACCTTATGAGTCATAAAACATTTAATTAAAATTAACTTAACCTAACCCTAACCCTTACTCTAAATAAACTAAAAAAAAAAAAAATGGGCGTTACTCTGATCCACTCTGACCACACCCAAGCCACACCCAAATACCTAACGTCCTAATGACGTCTTTTTAAGGTATTTTAGTCTATATCTCCCAAATGAGTTATAGTATTACCATGAAACTTTGTATGAACTAACTTCATATTAAAAGTCAACTTTTTTAATATTAAGTGACGTCATACCTACTCACATGATGTACAAATGACGTCCATTTAATGTCTTTTAGCTTATATCTCCAAAACTGCTTATGGTATTACAATGAAACTTGATATAGTTGGTTAGATAGCTATATCTCCCAAACGAGTCATTTTTGCTTATATCTCAATAACAACTTATTTATATATTTGTATGTTTTGCGATGTCAAACTATGACGTAACGAATTTGAAATAACGACTTCTGTTATAATTTAAAATAATGAATTATGGTCTGAAACTTAAATCAATTTACTGTATGAAAAAGTTCCTTATAATTCCTTTTAGACAAGAGTGCAAGAGGGGCCATGCCCCCAATAACCTTTTTTTTTGGGTTCTAGTGCTCTTAATTTTCAAAACTTTCTTGCTAACCCAATACAATTAGACAACTTGACCCCCTCAATTTAAAAATGCTTCTCCCGCCCCTGATGCAGTGTACTTGAACCTCACCTACGCGGTCAAAGCGGTAAAGTCGAGGTCGTTGAGATTAGAGAGGTTGATATTGGATGATTGGTTTTTAATATCTTTAGTATAGTACACATGGTTCAGTTTATTTTGTGAATTAAATTTTAAAAAGCATTAAATAAAGATAATTTTATCGAAAAAAGTTTTTGGATTCTTTTATTACTAATTGCGTCGACTTTTTACAACAAATTACGTGACCTTTTTTATTACAAATTGCGTCGAATTTAATACAAATTGCGACAGTTATTACAAATCACGTCGAAAGTTGTAAAAGTTTTATTACAAATTGCGTTGTTATTACAAACTACGTCCGTACAACTTTTACGTTTTATTATCTTTACACGTTTCTCTATCACTTCAATATGCATTTTCCACGAATTTTGAAGAGAAAACGCATGGTGTGCAAACAATGGTGTGAAATCATGCTCATTGTAATTCAATGATTTGTAATAACTGTCGCAATTTGTATTAAATTCTACAATACATTCTACAAGCCAAGTGAAAGTTTTTAATTTAGACACTATTTTTATTTGCTATTATCGATGATTATTGTAAAAAAAGAATCAGTCAGTTATTGTTTTAAGATATTTATTATTTTTAAAATAATCTTACACCTGTGCATTTTTATACTGCTAGTGCTGTCACATATTAACATTTCTCACGCCAAATGTATTACCGCTTTCCTCTTATGTATTAACACAAGATCCTGACTCATTTGGCAATGATTTATCATATCAGTTGTTAAAAAAACTAATTCAACACTGATAAAAGGTTGATAGAAGTGCTTTTTAAGGTTAGTTTGGGTATGATACATCAACAGTCCAGTTTATATATCGTCCGTCTCCGGGTTTAATTTAACGCACTTAAAGTAAATATAGTTATCCAGCTAAGCATGTGGGTATATTTGTTATCACATTCTGACGTCATTTGTTTATAACCAACACCCGGTTGTTATTGGGGTTTTTGGAGGCAAAAGAAATACTTACTTAAATACCCTTATCTAAAGACATGCAGTTTTTCAACTATAGAAACCGGTTAATGAACTGTAAAAAAGGGTTTAGATAGGTTAGCCACTTAAGGGCCCCCAACGACGCAGGTTCAAGTCCGTATATTTATAGAGAGTAAGGAGTGGTAATTAATAATAATGTTCACGTACACGAAACCTCACGATATATTTATGCCTGTATCAATTAAATCCAGAGAAAACTAATTTAAATAACGAAATCTATTCCAATCATTCAAGAGCAGTTTTTTTAAACCACACTGTATTATGCATGTAAATGACATACTAGAATTTATTACATATTAGAAATTCAATTTGTGATATATCCCGCTATAGACCAAAACACGAATTAGTTCTAGGCTGATGTGTTTATAAGACACTTTCTCTATATTCAACTTCTAGAAATTCATTATAAAAAACATGGAACTCTTGAGAATCGAAGAATAAATTCCTCATTATTGAATTCTATCCTTTATCAATATTTAATAATAAGTTAAATACGTAAGGTGGATTTGAAAATTTTAGATCGGCGAACTTGTATTTTGAAAGAAATTTGTAAAAGAAAGAAAAGGATAGCAAAGGGAAGCAAGAAGAAGTAAAGTGACGTGAAAGTGATTCCGCTAGTTTTTTATTATATGAATGTTAAATTCTTTTTTCTAATTTTTTTGGGCGTTACTAAACCGTACTCTGACCCACTCTGATTCCACTCTGGTCCACTCTGACCACACCTAAACACCTAACGTCCAAATGATGTCTTTTTAAGGTCTTTTAGCTTATATCTCCCAAACTGCTTATGGTATTACAATGAAACTTGGTATGAACTAACGTCATATTAAAAGTCAAATTTTTTAATATTAAGTGACGTCATACCTACTCACGTGATGTACAAATGACGTCTTTTTAAGGTCTTTTAGCTTATATCTCCCAAACGAGTTATGGTATTACCATGAAACTTGGCATGAACTAACTTCATTTTAAAAGTCACCTTGATGTGGTATTCAAAATTTCTGTTATTATTACTCTCATTATATTTATTCTCATGAGACAACACTGGGAGTGGAAATACTGATGATAGAGAAATATAATTACAATCTTCATCTAAAATGGTACCTCGATAAAACCAAACAACTTCTCTTTATTTACTCTTCTTTTATATATACATTTATTTACAAAATAAATTCTACAAACTTTCACTTCTATAAAAAATTTTACTTATATGCTTCGTTCATTTTTTTGTTTTTTTATTTTATTTAAATTTCTTTAAATCGATTAACTTTTCGCATATCAATCTAAAATCCGGAAAATGTGCAGAAGTATCTCCATTCAAAAGTTGGTCAAATGGAAAACAATATATCGTCCTTCATCTTTAATTTTAGTGTAAAGAAATCAAATCTTAAAGTGGAAGAAATTGTAAACATGTAATCTATAAAATGGATTTGAAATCAAACTACTTGAAATTTGGAGAAATTCCGCCCTAATCAGGTTTGTTTATCTACT
Organism: Dendronotus venustus; assembly: GCA_031834005.1. NCBI lineage: Eukaryota > Metazoa > Mollusca > Gastropoda > Nudibranchia > Dendronotidae > Dendronotus > Dendronotus venustus. The sequence continues at coordinate 6,738 of JAUEKX010357367.1, forward strand.
TTTATAATATATTATTTACTTTGATAGATTTAATGAAGGATAGTTATCAAGTTAATATGTTTCTTTACTAAAGACTATAATAGTTTTAATTTAAGACTATAATAGAATTAATTCAAAAAACAAGCAAATAAAGAACATATAAGCCAAAGCAAAAAAATTACAAATGAGCAAAAATAGCTAGATTTTCAACGTCAGGAAAACGTATGAAAGTACAGTATTCAGGCTAATTGGAACTCACGATACAGGGTGAAGCAAGTATATGTAACTTTTGCAAATTGATCATATATAGAAATCTTTCACAAATCATCAAAACTTAATTTCGAACTTGTTTCCGGTGCTGAACTAGTCTAGATAAAAGCTCAAATCTTTTTTTGCTTCCATAATTTTTCTCTTGGTAAACAGAAGATCTTATAAAGAGGTCAGGTGTGCAAAAAGTGCAAGAAAATTCATACTTCTCAGCCATAGAAAGAAAAATTGAGTGTTGGCATACAAATTCAAAAGAGCTTTGTCACCATATAGAATAACGGAGGCACAACTGTACAGGCATTTACCATTAATGTCAGATAAAAACAGAAAAATGGGATAAATTAAAATTTTTTCATGCACTTATATACGTTTATATAAATATTACATTGCATATAAGTAAAATGTAAGCATTATTACCATGAACTTACCAAAATTTAATCCTTTTTCCAAATTTGGTAGATCCACAATAATGCTTATTTAAGCAATGAGAGGCAAATATATATTCCCATATCACCATTGGGCGAGCGTCCCCTAAAAGTTTTTTTGCCTGAACAAAATTAGATCCACATTTATTAATCTAAAAAGTTTTTGAAACAATATTTTCTTTAGGACTATTGCTGTGCAACAGACAGTATCATGAAAATATATGTCATATTTTGTACTGATTTCCTTGTTCTAATACTTTCTTCGCAACTTCCGTTTTGGGAAAACAATTACCTAAAAAGGTGCACTTTTTTTGACAATGTATAGTGCGTGAAAATTATTTTATAAGAATATATATCTTCTTTTTACAATCATAAGACCTAAAAAGAACGCTAATGTTGAAAAGTAAGCATATATGTTATGAATATATAGTTTAGACTGAGACAAATTCATCTGATGCCCGATATCAGTGCTCGTCATTTTAGTTTATATCCTAGGCAGCATCTAGCATAAGAAAAGACTATTAGCTTCCAGTAAAAAAAACGTAAATAAAGAGAGAAAATGGGTAATATTATACATATTTACATACAGTTCAAGATATTTATAATCAAACCAAACAATTTGAAGAAACAAACATATTAATTCTCAACGGATTTACTAGTCATTTTCAGAATAATTTTTCTCAGCAAAATAAGAGGTAGTCTCACTTTTATTTAAAGAAATAGTAAATAGTATATATACAGTTGTGTAAGGCCAATGAATATCTTGTAAAGAAACGGCTAATGATACAATATGCTTTGATAATAAAGAAGGACGATGATGAGATTGGACTTAACGGTTTTATTTGCAACTATCGTGAGAAATAAAGAAATTGAAGATGAAATATAAATAGAGGAAGAATTATTATTAATTATTACTATTAGTATTAAAATAATTATATAGTATTGGTTTTAACAACATAGCACCAACAATGGAAAGTTTTGATTGTCCAGCTATTGATGTAGTGGAAGATGTTATCTTTTGACTAGTTCTTAAGATATATTTTAATTTTGCACTTTTTACTACTACTATACTGGAGTTCTAGACGTAATAAAAAATAAAATTCTAAAAGGACACAATCATCTTCAAATGATGTAAAATATCACATAACGAATTATTTCTTGCCGTGAGTTATAGCTGAAGAAACTATAAAAGCAATTACCAGAAAACAAAAAATGAAAGAAAATTGCTATATATATATATTGTCGATTTAAATATACTTACAAATTTGTATCTAAAAATATATAAATATGAAAATATGTTTATTTACATCTAGTTTAAAATAAGTTTAGACTTAAAATTTGGTAAATTCATGAGAAGCTAGCTAGCTTTGCCATAAACATAATTCTTTGCCTTTGCTTTGATTAAAAAAATTATGTAATATGTCACATAATTTTATTGTGGTTCAACAAATAATGTATGATTTCGTGCTTCTTTACACAAGAACAAACAAGTGATTAATTGAAGGCTTTAAATACACCATGCAAAACAAATGAGCTTCTCAAATGTCCTTTCTTTGTTACTACTGGCAGTTTTGATTAATTGATGTATAACAAAGAAGGATAATTGTTTATCTCTGTAGAATCAGCTCTACTATTTACATTTGTAATTATAACTTTTACAAGAAAATAATAAAGCCCTTAACTTAACAAACTCAAAACATCAGCACTCTTTACTATGATATATCTCTGTCACCATACTATATCATAATTTTTTTAATAAATCTGTTAGTTAGAGAAAGGTTTTCCTCTTCGTTTACCTTAATATTTTAGATAGCCAAATATGTGAACTGAATAATACTCTAATTCAAGCAAGAGAAAAAGTATATCTAATTAGAAGTTATTCTTGTTGAAACTACGTTGTCTTGAATATAAACAAAAAATCTCTCTCTCGAGTTTCAGGATTTAACCTTTGTCTATAAAGTAGATAATAGGCTAACTTCCTTCCAGCTATCTTACAAATCATCTAAAATACAGGCTAAACTGCTGGGAAATTACAAGAAAGATGTAATAATTAAAACCTTTAACGTCGTAACTGGTCGTAGCGAGAACAAACGTGATAAAAGATGGAAAACAAAGTGATAAAAGCTCAATAGACATATGAAAGATACGTTAGGCTATGTTCCAATTTTACTTAATAGTGGCCACTCCGGAGTAAAGGAAAGGTTGACAGTTCTTTCCACGCGTACACTGATTTTCGTTCCGCATATTTATAGTAAAGGATTTTTATACATACCGTAACAACCTTGGCAAAAGTTTATCCCTTTCAGCTACAGGGTTTGCAATTAGTATAAACTAGTATAATTAGCTCAATGCATTTATTTTGAAATTTATTAATACATAAATTTCTGAAAAAAATCGGATAGAAAGTATTCCATCTGTGGGAGGAGTGTAACTTATTAAAAATATGATTACGTCAAAGATATTGTTTTCTTCTTGAGTAGGAAAAAATTGATTTTGACAAGCAACATTCCTATAATTCCTACTCAACAAACCAGAATGTACTATATCGAGAAAGATATACACTGATTTCCTGCAACCTCGCAACTCAACAAATGTTTTTCTAAGAGAGAGGCACAAAGAGCGTCTTTCTGAGCTTTCATACACTTTTTACAGACAAAATCATTGATATCATTTAATAATGCGTTTCCTATCTGTTGGTGAGTTCATTGTAGACTAACCATCCAAAGTTTTATGATGTCATATTTGGACGTTGTACCTTTTAAAATATAATTTTGATATCTTGGATTCTTAATAGTCCATATCCGATTACTTTTCAAATGAGGGGTTAACATACTCTATGGCATTTTTCCATTCAAAATATATTGCTATTTAAAGTTTTAATGACGACATAGACAGACTTATATTAGTCGGATGTTTAAATTCTTTAGTAATTAGTTAGAGATTTGTTTCACAGATCCAAAAAACGTCAATTATAATGCCACCTCTAAAACGTAAATATTATGTGTTTAAGACACTATATGAATCAATAAATTAATAATAAATTGCGATGGCTTCTTTTTTACTTTCATATTTTCTGACATGTTTATCACTTATATTGATTGTGAGCCCATCTCAGAACAAATGAAACAAGTAATAGCACGGTAATTTAATTGTATGAAAACCATACCAAAACAACTTGTCGCAGGGCGTTTACACTATCTATCCTTGTCTATGTTGTCATGAAAAGCTGTCCGACCACAATATTTAGATATCACCACGAAAATGACCCTGTCACAAAAACCAAATCGCGTCGTTATTGATTAAATTTATCTAATTCTGAAGGTAGATTTTTATATCACTTTGGGCGATATATTTGTGTGAACGGGATTATCATGCTGTGGACACACTGTCTAAGATTTTATTTACGAAATATTCTACATATCGTGACAAGATTATGGTTTATTATTTCCAAGAAATAAAAACGAATGCTTAGGAGAAAAAAAATCTACAAACGTGCATTTGATAATCATTATATTTTATCTTATACCTTTGAAAACTTTAAAATAAGAAAACGATAATATTGAAAAAGAGTTAGAGAATCAAGCTTAATTAAGGTTTATAATGTACAAAAAAGATATACACTTAATAATGAAATAAATACAAAAATTCCTTGTTTTGTGCACTGTGCACAAATTATGTATGAAAACAATTAAATTAAATTTAGTTAATTCCCTATCAGTAAAGCCTAGCTTAGATGTTGAAGATACATAAACTAATAAAAGTCTATTGAAAAACCTGTCATCTTATTTTTGCTTTATTTTTCTTTAGTTTCATCGCACTTACAGCCACAGCACAAACAAGATACAACCAGAATGACTAGTGCTAACGTTCAAGTGACCACTCAAAGCAATTGGATGATGATTGCTTTAGCAAATAAAGTGTGTGTGACCGAAGCAATGATCGACTTACTACACAATGATTTAGGATTAACCAAGAACCCAAACGTCCTTCATAAACTGTTTAGTGATTTCAAACAGAAACATTCTGATAGTTTGAAGAAGGTGACTAAGGCTCAATGGGATATTTTCTGTCATGTTTGTTCTGCATGTCCTGCACCATGTCCAAAGAAAGGAGTGACCAAACTGGAAAGCTGTGATATCACAGCTTTAGCTCTTGTTTATCGAAATTTAAAGAAACTTTTGCCAAATATTGATGCACAAACGATTGTCGATTTTAAAAACAATTACCTTCAGTATGTTGACGATGCTTGTAGAAATCGTAATTTTGTGATGCATTCGTCAAGTGAGCCAATGGATGATGTTGTTTTTAATGATAGATGGCATAAAGTTAAGAATGTGCTTGTTGGACTAAAATATTCCAACATGAAACTATTCAAGGACCTTAAAAGTCATTCATTTAAATATCTACGAGAACAGGTAATTATACTTGAAGAAGCTTGTAAAGAAATGGATTTTAAAAAATGTGATGTCGATGAGGTCAACAAAACTCTGCAGCAACTTATGACGTACCTGCAGAATCAAATCCAACTAAAAGCAGATTATCAAGATTTACAAGAACTTGAAAGAAGATTTAAAACATTGGAAGAGAACCAGAAAAAAATGCAGATTACAAGTTTTAACAAAATTAAAGGTACGTGGTTATACAATATTACAATTGTATACAAATTATAAAATTATACAGTTTTTTATATAAAGCAACTTCATATCTGAACCAACATGAACATATGTACCCTCAAAAAATTGTTCGTCTCCCTAAAAGTAAAGAAAACTATTTTAAAGGCAAAAGAAACAAAGTACATAATAAAAGGTTGATTTTTGAAGAAACTAAATGAAAAATTTATAAATTGAAAACTTTGAAGATATGAACATTTCTGAAGTGTTATTATAATAGTTTTTATTTCATGTTATGAAGTTATTGTTTTTAAGAACTTACGATATAAGTTTACATAAGCAGCTTAAATAGTTTAGATAAAGCTTTAGATGAATTAACTATTAAAATAAGCAACTTGAGATCTGACAAAAATTCTAAATCGTTTATAAAAAAAAAACGATTTCTATCATTAAATAAAAATTAGAGCATATAGACGTATAAGAATAAGTGCTAAGAAAATTCAAAAGGAAACTCACGAAACTTTTTAATTTGAGTAATACAGTTTTTTACAGTTTTAATTACATTCTAAGACTAATGTTGCGGCGGTAACGATGGATTCGGGTTTTGCGATAAATTGACTCGATATTCTCTTCTTCTTAATGAGTGTATAAGATCTTCTTCGTTCCTCAAATTTTAACTCCAATTTTAACTCTAACTACCCTAGAAATATTCCCTACTTATATACTATTTACAAAAAGCTGGACTAATTTCTTTAATGTTCTATCGCATTCGCAACATTCCCGATGCAAAATAAAATGATGATTTACTCGTCGTTTAGGTTTTGTCCATAAATTATGTCTCTTGCTTCGAGTGACGATCTTCTTGTCGAACGTCGTCGTACGTTTTGTTCTTTGTTTTTAACGGTTTGTTTGTTAGCATCATTTTTTATGTCTTCAGTATCGTTATTACGATTTTCCTTTCCGAAATTCTTCTTGTCCTTTTTGTTAACGAAATTATTTTCACATTCCAGTGGGTATAAGAGATTCAACGGACGGTTAACAATGTTTCTCGTTGTAAGTAAGAATTTAGCAGCTCTTACGTTCCCATCGTTGCTTGTGATTAACTCGACAATCTTTCCTAGTTTCCATGATCCTCGTGTTGTGTCCTCTTTGAGTTGAACGATGTCTCCGACGTTTGGATTTTCGTCTTCTTGAATTCGTGGAGATGAAAGATGTGATTTTGATCGTTCTCACAAGCTCAGTAAATAATCGTCTCTCTAGATCTTCCAAAATGTTTCTAACAATCGTTGTCCTTTCTTTCATGTGTCAAGCAGCACTTCTTTGGACTCCCTTTTTCCGTCGACGTAATTTGGGTTGTCAAGTTCGTCTTGATCTTCAAGTATTGGTGTCCCGGTCTTTGTGTTTGGTGACAATAAATGGGATGGTGTGATCAATGTTCCATCATTTAAATATTCGGAAACGTATGTCAAAGGTCTTGAATTCAATATTGTTTCTGTTTCTGTTAAGTACGTTTGTAATTGTAGTGACGTGAGATGCTTCTTTCCGACTGCTTTCTTTAGCGCCATCTTACTGCTTCCAACAAATCTCTCATAGAATCCTCCCATCCACGGTGATAGTTCGATGATGAATGTCCATTTGATGCCTTCGTTGGCGATGTACGATGTAACGGCTAGGTCAGTGATGACATTATTCCATGCTACGTCTATGGTTGATTTGGATAGCTTGAACTGTGAAGCGTTGCCGGATATGATATGACTTGGTTTGCCTCTTTTCGCTATAAATCTGCGTAGTGCCATTATAAACTCTTCGGCTGTTAGGTCATTGACAATCTCCAAGTGAGTGGCCCTCACCACAACACAGGTAAGGAGACATACCCAGAGCTTTTGACTTTGTCCATCTGCTTGTTTAACGTACAACGGTCCAAAATAATCCAAACCAGTTCTCTCAAATGGATTTGATATTGATAGCTTGCTTCTCGGCCAGGGAGACATAGCTGGCATCTTGTAGGGACCTCCTTGATGTTTTCTACAAGTTCTGCATCGTCTCAATATGTATCTGATTTCAGCACGTCCTTGTGGTATCCAATACTTTGTCCGTATCTGCGACAATTTGTGATTGACTCCAGTGTGAAACAATCTTCTGTGTGTAACCTCGATCATTAGTTGAACAAATCTCTCTTTTCTCGGTAGAAGTATCGGTGTGATCGTGTGAGCGTTCGTCAGTCGGCTGTAGCATCTGATGATATTGTCTGAATCCAATCTTGGATTGAGTTGGCTGGTCGCTGTCTTCTTGTTTAACGTCATTTTTTCGTTGTTTGTCGTTAGAAAGTGTTTTTTCTGAAGGTACTTGATCCATAAAGTTTTGGCCGCTTATATCTCTTCTGCAGTCAATTCTCCCTTTGTCGTGGACATCTTTCTTGTCTTGATTCGAAAACGGTTTGTGTATGCGGTTACTCGAAGAACATCCTTGATCGAAGAATATCTTTCTGGGGGAATTCCAAATGGTGGTTCGATGGGATGAATTGTATCTTCGTTTGTTGCATCAGCGGGGATGGACGTTTCGTAAAGTATTTTCGCTCTTTTATCTTCTGATTTTAACATCTTCTCGATTTCTCGTTTGTTGATTTCATTTACCTCCCAGGTTGGCCTTTAATCTGCTTTCTCCTTCAGCCATTCTGGGCCATGCCACCATAAATCGTTCTCCTTCAGCTCTTCGGGGGTCATACCTCTCGTTGGGATGTCTGCTGGGTTATGCTTCGTATTAACATATCTAAAGTTAATATCATTTTTTCTGATGATTTCTTTGACTCGATTTCTGACAAAAACATCATTGTTTTCTTTTTGTTTTAACCAATCAAGTACACATTGGGAATCTGTCCAAAGTGTCATTGGTTTATCTTCAAGTCCAAGCTTCTTGGCAATGAAACGTAGACTTCTGGTTCCGATAAGGATTGACAACAGCTCCAATCGGAGAATGGTGATCTTCCCTTTCGTTTTTCATTTATTCTTCTTTTCGTTCTTGACTTTCTTTTCGTTGTGTTCGTTTTTTACCTTTGAGAAGATCAGGTTGACGTGTGTTCTATCCTCAAAGTTTATGCACAGGTAGATTGCGCACTTTCACTCGATCCTCAGGTGCGATTTGGCCGTTGACTTTTTTCGAATTTGTCAACCATTCTCGTAAATTCATTGAAGCATTACGAAATAAAGCTTTGGCGTTTCGGTACAGCTCTACAGCTTCCTTCTCGTTGTCTGTCCTAGTAATCATGTTATCCACGTATGTATTGTCCTTTATCTTATCTGCTACTGGCACATTGGACTTCTCAATATGATGCTGAATCGTAGCACCAAGAAGAAATGGACTCGAAATGATGCCAAATGGTATTCTCGTGAATCGATAGATTTACGAATTTTCGTTTGTAACTGGTTCGTTGACATATTTCAACCACATAAATCGCGTTAAATCTCGATCGGTTTCTTGGATTCCGATTTGGAGAAAAGCTTTTTCGATATCGGCAATCATTCTTTTGGGTCGAAATCGTAAGAGAAGTCCACACAGGTCTTCCAGGATCACGGGTCCTCTGTGTAAACATTCATTAAGGCTTTTGTTTCCTTTCTTTGTCTTTGCAGACGCATCATAGACAATTCTCAGTTTTGTTGTTGTATTGTTCGGCTTGACAACAGCATGATGTGGAATATAGTGTTTTTTGTTTGCATTGTTCAGTTCTGAGATTCTACCTTTTCTACAATTCTCTTTTCTGCTTGTGATTTGATTATCTCGTCATAACGTTAAAGTAGCTCAGGATCCTTTTTTAATCGTTTCATTAATGATTTTAATCTCCCCCAAGTGACAGTTCGTAGTTCTCAGGTAATAAATCTTGATCTGAATCTCTCCAATGCAATATCGTCTTTCTCTTCCAACTCATCAGGTTTAATCCCAATTGTCTCCAAATTTCAAAAGTCCTCCAGATTAGGTGATGTTAACAACGAATCATCTGTCTTGTTAAATTGCTGATAGTGTTATCATCCTTTGGTTTTAAAGTGATAGTGACAACTGGTGATATAAGTTCTTTGGGCTTATTGACACCAAATGTATAGATAGTTAGTCTGTTTGAGTGTTCGGTTTTTAAATTAAGTTTCTTAACTAGTTCCTCTGTCACATACGTCCTGCTGCTTCCGGTGTCCATAAGAACCCACGCGACCTCCGATCGTAACTCTTCCTGGTCCATGACTTCTATCAGGGCAGTCTGCACAATGACGTTTTCTTCAGCTGACAGCTATCCTTCCTCTTCGATGGGTGCAACCTCTTCTTCGGTATCATTGGTCATCATTCCATTTTCCTTCTCATTTCGTTTTTGTTCCTTTTGAAGCAGGCTTGAACATAAACTTCGGTGATGGTCGATCTTTCTGCAGTGATAACATGGCTTTTCTATCTAGCATTTTCCTTTGTGTCGATGTTGATGTCAAATACAAATACTTTCCTTTTAGTTTCTCCTTTCTTTCTTTCAAAGTAAATACTGTTCTACATTCATTACTCCAGTGTCTCTTTCCACACAATATGCACGTAGGGTTTCGATTTCTCGTATTTGCCAGCATAGCTCCTGTCGTTCCTAATGGTGATGTTGAGTTTGAGTTTCCTTTTTGGAAATCATCTCGGTGATTGTTGTAGGCGTTCGTTGTTGGCTGGTGATGTCTTGCAATTTCTTTTGAAGTGATGTACTTAATCAATACCTTTCTCAATTTCTTCACTGTCCATTCTTCGTCAATGTCCTTTTGTTGTTCAATGTACTCTATTACTGCAACAGGGAACTTTCTTTTTATCGTAGTAATATAATGTTTGTGGTCAATGTCTTCTCCCAAAGCTTCCAAGGATCGTAGGTGTTGCTCAATTGTGTCAAAAGTGGATCTCAATACGTTAGTTTTGTTGAATGCAGTGTTCACATCTGACAACTTCGCGTAATGATTTTCGATTATTAACTGTACGTTCCCATATCGTTCTTTGAGTATCTCGATGGCGACGTCGTAATTGGCGTGTGTCAATTCTAAGCCAGAAATTGCTTTTAAAGCATCACCCTCCAGATGCGATTTCAAGTAGTTGAATCTATCTATTTTATGTAACGAATCGTTTTTATGAATAGTCGATTCGAAACTGTCCCAAAAAGGTTGCCATTTTAACAACTGTTCGTTAAACTTCTTCAGTTCGAGTTTCGAAAGTCTAACAGTTTGTGTTTTTTCAGCTTGTTTCCTCTCACGTTCCAGTGTTGCTATCGTCGTCTTGGTCTTACATTTTTCCCTTTCAACGTCCTATTCTATACGTAATCGTTCTAATTCGTACTGCTGCTCTTGTTTTCTTTTCTCCATTTCCATTTCCATTTCGTATTTTTGCCGTTCGAATTGCTGTCTCTTCTCCTCAGCTTGACTCTCCTTCTCGATTTGTCGTTCACGTTCACGTTGGCATTCACGTTCATGTTGGCGTTCACGTTCATGTCGTTGATCTATGGTGACACCAAGATAATGTGCAAAGTCGTCAGCAATATCCTCAGCTTCGACCTGTAAGTTCTCGGACTCTTTGATTTTCTCTTCATCTCGGTTATCTGCTTTCTCGAACTCAACAATGTCTTTCTCGAACTGCGCTTTCTTCCTCTCGAGTTTTTAGTCTCGTTAGTTCACTAACCTCATAGTTGTTCTCTTTCTCTTTCAAGTATTTCTTCCCTTCCTCGATTTTCTCTTGTAATCTCTGTTTTGAATTCTCAAGTCCTTTCGATTCCATTGTTTCGTTTGTTTTTCTAGTTTACTCTTCGTCTGATCGTCTGGAATGTTCGAGAATATAATTGATCTTTTGTATAAAAGATGTTATTCGTGAATAATTAATGATTCAATAATATATCTTCTCGTAATAGATGATAACTCTTATTTGTTGTCAAGTATTGAAACGATAACAAATCTTCTTTGATATGTTGGATGTAACTCTTATCAACGTTCTTCTCTCAAACCGAAAACCACGAATCGCAACCACCCTCTGCTACCAAATGTTGCGGCGGTAACAATGGATTCGGGTTTTGCGATAAATTGACTCGATATTCTCTATTTCTTAATGAGTGTAAAAGATCTTCTTCGTACCTCAAATTTTAACTCCAATTTTAACTCTAACTACCCTAGAAATATTCCCTACTTATATACTATTTACAAAATGCTGGACTAAACAAATTATTATTAAGGAACAATGAGATGACTCGTAGTTCTTGAAAGTTCCCCAAAGTTCTCGAAAGTTCCTGAAAGTTCTTCATAGTTCATTAATGTTCTATCGCATTCGCGACAGACTGGCATAAATAATGGATGAAAAGAATGAGAAAACGAGTTTATTGTGAATGACCTACCATAAATTTTACTTTGTTCCACAATAACATCTATGGGTTGGTATAAGCATTATTGGCGCAAAATAAACTTTCCTTTTTTAATTGCACTCGACCTTATCATCAAGCAAATTATTATAGAAGCAACTGGATATGTAAACAATGCCAAAGAAGGGTGACCGGAAAAATGCCCCCCGGAAGAAAGCTCCCCTCCCCAAAAAAAACAAAAAAAACATAATTCATTTTTTGTAAAGTTCTTTCGTTAAATTATTTATTTTTACACACGTGAACTGGATTTTCCCAAAGGGGGTGTTGTGACGATCGACTTGAAGGGTTAAGATTGCAACATTATCTTTGAAGTAAACGTTGAACAAATAAAGGATTTTATGTTAAATACAATTCTTCTTCTGAAATTAGTTCGCCATATGTTCGTCAGCAAGAAAAAAATGAGATATTTTATTTACTTTCTCGTTGGAAAGCGTGACGTCACGCAAGGGGGTCTTTATTCAAAATGTGACGCAGCGTGATGAGGGAGGGAGGGTGGGTGGGTGGGTCTAAAATGGCAAATTTAGCGTGACGTAATTATTGAATGTTCCCTTATTGATTGATAAGTTTTTTCTTTACATTTTAATTATACATTATCTTTTACGGTATATTATATATAATGCAAAAGTTTGTTTGAAGTTGTTCCGTCTGCTGAATTGTGTACATGTAAGTCACCCCCACAATAAAGAACCAATCGTATCAAAGAGTGTTAAAACTTTAATTTTCTAGTTCCCGTTGGGAGAATTGAATCTGAAGTATAAAGAGAAAATTATTAATATGGACCTTGTGAACCTTTTGAATAAAAAGCAGTCTCTTTTTAAGTACGACAACCAATAGCGACAATCTACGGCAGTTTCTCTTGTCTCATATTTGCTTTTTTAATAACTTGTAAGATACTGAAGAGGAGGAACTAGTAATTTTTGGGAACAAAAAAGAGATTCTTATAAAAAATTGAATGGTAAAATGTCCTGTCACTAACAAACATCCACAAAATATTTTCATCTTCCTAGATACATAATGGTAGATACATAATGGTATATACAAACAAAAGATATAATAAGATACAACAAAATCAAGAAAATATATGTAAATAATATGAATTACACCTAAAACATATATATATATATATAAATCGTTATAGAATTTGATTCAATAGAAGGATATGCCCAAGACGTATTTAGACGTAGTCAAACATCTGCGGAGGAGAGTATTTGCACAGTAAATACCATAATTTAGGTTGATCATATTCACCTCCTGAGAGTTTTTACTAGTTGCGCTGTTTTAACTACACATCAGTGTATTGCATTGGACTTTGACCTTCATAAGTATTGATTTAAATTTAAATTTAAATATAAATATTAATAGAAGATTGATTCGTTGTATTTGTAATCAATACAGGGGTGTCTATAAAAAACGATATCCCTTATACTATTTTTTTTTGTTAGTTCACTCTGTGCAAATAATGAATTATTTTTAGTAAGGTCATTTAAAGAAGATTTATTGAGTTATATTGATCGTTAATAGTTGGTTTTTCAGAAATAAAAATAAAAATAAAAGTTTTACCGACACTCTGTAAAACTGAAAAACATGAAATTATAACATACGGAACAAATCTTTTCTATCTATTTTTTTTTCCCAAGAAGAAGATCAAAGAGAAGTTTTATTTCATTTTTTCTAACACAGTGCGTCCGCTATTACTTCAACTTTTTTTTCATAATTTTTAATCATCCAATAAGTTAGTTTGTT
>JAUEKX010359587.1:0-20102 GCA_031834005.1 Dendronotus venustus
CTTTGACGTTGTATTAACGTCTATACATCGTCGTTCTAACGTCATTTCAACACTTTGACGTTGTATTAACGTCTATACATCGTCGTTCTAACGTCATTTCAACACTTTGACGTTGTATTAACGTCTATACATCGTCGTTCTAACGTCATTTCAACACTTTGACGTTGTATTAACGTCTATACATCGTCGTTCTAACGTCATTTCAACACTTTGACGTTGTATTAACGTCATTTCAACACTTTGACGTTGTATTAACGTCTATACATCGTCGTTCTAACGTCATTTCAACGCTTTGACGTTGTATTAACGTCTATACATCGTCGTTCTAACGTCGTATGTTGCCTGGGTAGCAATTGGATATGAATTTGTTAGGATAGATAGATGTCTTGAATGTGGATACTTTTGAGATGTAACAAGTCAACCAAATTCTTCCCTTTGCATTGCTCTGCTTAACAAGTACGGGGTTTACTTTTTTTGTTTATTTGTTTTGCTTTGTTGATAGGCTGCTGACGAACAATTGAGTGACAGGTGCAACATCTTAATACGAAAGTTGACGAAAGCTGAAGCCAAAATACAGGTAAATGGTCATTTGTAAGAGTATGTGAGTGAAACTTTGTTCTTGTTGGCCATGAATTATAAGAATGCCTAAAAGTCATTGGAATGTAACCTCGTCTGGTCTGTGTAAGGGATTTATTGGATGTTACTTCATAATGATCTGTATTAGAGAAAAAAAAAACGCTCCTCCGTGTCTATAACAATGGCGAAAACAAGTGGTCGAACTATTATTTTATACCTTCTCTTAATCTTCTCTCAATAGTTCAATATTCAATGTTGAAAATGGTTCTGGTCCAACCACAATAGAGTGGGAAGGGGGATGATTGTCAAGTGAAAATTAAAATGTTGGCTTATTATTTTCGTCAAAGATTCCGGAGACGTCATAATATTTTTCAATAATATATTTTATTTTTTACTTTCTAGGGCCAATCTGCACAACTCGTTGACCAAGACAAACAAATTGATGCTTTGATCGCCAAAGTCGAAGCAGATAAAGTAAATTTTCATTAATTTTAATTTCTTTAAACATATTCGGGATTCTAAATTTCGTGCGCACGTTTGGTTCAAATAACAAAGCTCTTTCAAATGAAGGGCCAACCGGAACTGAGAAATCTGGTCTACATATGGGACGTTCCAAGCGATTTGGAGTATATACATCCAAAAACATAAAATGTTTGTGTTTCTCGAAAAAATTAATAAAAGCTATTCTTATTTTGTGTAGAAACAAAAGCATACTTCACGCCTATACTTAATGACATTTTAACGACATTGTAACATTTGGACTCAAAATCGCTTGGAACGTCACATATAGGTATTTTAAATTAATGGTCTACGTCTTACCTTGAGCGGAAAACAAGACAGTACGAAAAATCCGATTTTATGAGGAAAACGTTCTTTATTTATTCATTTTTAACCAAAAGGATATAAAAATTTCGGTTAATTAGAACTTTTGCTAAGAGGGACCGATTCCTTGAGAGTCCCACTTAACGGGAGTATACTGAAGTTTTTACTCTCAAAAGTCTCAACAATTGGAACCTAACAATTCTTATAGACTGTTTTATTATAAAAAATATTTTTACGTTAATGGTAAAAGAATTCTCGCCAAAAAGTGACCGATAACATTTTCCTTTACGTTGATATAATTTATTTGGTAACAAGTAAATAAATTCTGTATTCACAGCAACAATCGCGTACATTTGAAGAACTCCAGAGGAAAATGGAAGCGACATGCGATCACTTGCAAAACCAACTCAACCAAAAGGAGATAGAGTGCGAAGAATTTCGAAAAGCTTACGATAAAATGCAACGCGAGTCCACAGCGCAAACGGCCGAAGTTGAACACTACCAAGGTGTACTGGCGGCAACGCGCGACAAATCTGTCCGTGACAAAGAAGCTCTCAAGAAGGCCACACGATTGCAGCGAGAGCGCGCGCAGAAGACAGAGGGCGATAACGAGAAACTGCAAAAGCAAATAGACTGTCTATTGTTAGAGCTCGACCAATCGAAAGCCACTTTACAAGAGATTACGGAAGCGCATAAGAATTTAAAAGCGGAAAATAAATACCTAGAGGACGAGTCGAGCGTTTTGAGGAAGAATATTCTAGATATTGGGGAAACACTGGAATTGTCTTCGAAGACAATGAAGAGTGGAGCTGTGCACGTGGTGGAAAAATTAACGAATAAAGTTCGGCACTTGAAGTCTGTGAAACTCGAAAACGAAAATTTAAAGGTCAGTTTTCGTTGTGTTTTTTAGCTCGATATTTGCTACTACAAAAGAAATTTGTTGTTATAAATAGTTTTTACTTAATCTTAATCCTATGTATTGCGCTATAACATATTGTTGTGTGTTGGTTAGATTTCAGGCACAGTAAATACTTGAATCTCCGCCCCTTGTCTGCCCTATGGGCGCTTTTTCCAATACAAAATTGTAGTTATAGAGGGTGCTTATTTGAGTTTTGAGTGAGGAAGACGAAAGCGAAGATAAACTAATCAATGTAGAAGGAATTTAAAATGAACGTTTGCTTTTGAATCAACTTTTTCTATCTTGTGTTTTTATAAGCGGTCCCCTAAATGAGCATCAAGGGCGCTAATTCGACCGTTACGGTATTTTTATTTTTGCAGTTTAAAATATAGATGTTAAATATATATTTAATTTTTACGGTACGGGTCCTGGTCCCACTGACCACAATCGTGAAGTTATCCTCTTGCTACTATTACCACAGAATGGTTGTAGATGTTGTGCGACTTGATAGCAGTATATAATTAACACCGTTAATACCGTTTCTCTTCTTGTTTCAGGATGAAATCAAAACACTTGAGGATAATTTCCATTCTAATGACAAAGAATATTCGTTCAAGGTAAGCGATGTGTACTGTAGCTCTCACTAATGGAAATTTGCAATGAATGAAAGAAAGTTATCATAGTCTGTTAGAAATTTGGATATGTATCTGTGTGCCCTGCTCTTGGATTGATTGATTAATAGGAATTAGTATGTATATTGTTCTATCTTAATGGGAACGGAGACGTCCCTGTGGTGCCGGATTTAGGGACGCCTTGGTAAATCAAGATATATTAAAATACTCGTAGATTGTTAGTTATAATGATTATATGAGTTATATCAATAATGTCTTATTTCTAAGTACTAATAGATGTTCCTACAAAAACCGTATCGCACGTCTCGTGCCCACTGGGATAAAGGTTGTTTTCTAAAATGTTGTAACAATGCAATGGATGCAAAGAAACACTAGCTGCTAATGCATCTGAGATAAAGATGGGTATTTTGGGGGATGAGAAGTGCTTGTGAGATTTAGCTTGTTTATCAATGTTCGCTAGATTATTCCCTCGATCTCAGTTGTAGATATACTAACTAAGAATTAGTATGGTTTTTCAATATTCTCTCAAAAACTCATATTAGATCCGTACATCCGATACGGAGATTGCGAAGTTGCGTGCTGCACTCGACCAATTCGAAAAGTTAGCGACGGAATATAAGGTGCAATTGGAACATTATCGAAACGAATGCAACGATCTTCACAACCGCTTACGCCAGCAAGACGATCAGATGAATTGTAAACTGAAAGAAAGCATCCATGAAGTTAACGACGTAAGTGACAACAAACAAGAAAATCAAATCATAACTAGAGGCGGATCTAGGTGAGCTGGATCCACCTCTGATAACCCTGTACAGAACATTATGTTGACTCCCAGACGTCAAAAGGATGAGAAATAATCCTATCCCATAATCTAATCCCGTGTACTATTTGAGGAAAAATTTCCCTCAGACATATAGTGCTTCATATTTAATGGAACTTCAATGTACTTATAAACTATGCTAAATGAAAAGTTTTTTAATATCTGCGAAGAAGAGTAAAAAGACTCATTATGTGTTTATCGAAAGACGTTTTACTACAGTTTCACCCCAGTTTAGAAGTTCTAACCAGATAAAACTGAATGTGGAAATGTAAATTTCCAGGGATGAAAAACCTCCTTTTCTTCCCGATAAAATCTCCTGTTAATTGTTGTTTTCACCTTTTTATCTGTGGTTTCTTCTTTCTTCGACAGGTGAGGACAACATTGCAAAGTAAAATCTTGGAGCTCGAACCGTATCCAGAATTATTGAAGGTTAATATTTACTTAATTACTTTGGTCTGCGCACCTTCAGGATGGCGGGTACTCCTGGGATGCGGATAATGACTTTTTTTGGTCTACATAATATAACATCTAATAACATCTTTAGTCAACTAATCTGTCTTATCCTGCTGCTTTAGGCTTCAGAGATTCGTCTGTCAGAAACACAAGTTCGAGTGAATAGTGCGGATAAGAAATTGTCGGATCAAAGTCACATCATGACTGAATTGACACAAAAGGTTTGTTATTTCTTCTTCTTTTTTACGCTTTGAGTGCTGGTGGACTACCTTGTTTAGAATCAACTCGTCTGCCACTAATATGCTCCGGACAGGATACGGGAGTTTTAAACGCGGTGTAATAATGCACGAAACTCAAAACTGAAAGTGCTACAATTATTTTTGTGAACAAAAATAAAAGTAATATTCTCATTAACAATCGTACATTTTTCTCATATCATGATCTTTTTTTTTTTTGGAATAGAAAAATAGAGAGTAAAAAGTATTTTCAAAGTATTGAGTCGTCGTTAGTGATAAGATGTGTCTGCGAAGGAGAGCGAGAATACAATTATTTTGTAATTTTTCTCACGTGGTCATTGTCTTTTTGCTCTCCTACTCGTGTGTTCGCAACATTCTAGGTCCACTTCTCTTTATATTTATATTGTTCTTAAACGTATTTTCTCAGGTTGAAATGTTAACGGAACAATTGGATCATTTGCGCGAGAAATATCGCGCAAAGCACGATGAATGCAAAGTTCTAGATCAACAAATGCAAGCTATGGAAAGGTGAAGTTCTTATACTTTGACATTCTCCTACAAGTTCTATAAATATAAAATAAATTATTTTTTATCAATTTGTAGTTATAAAAACTTATACTATCTTATTTCTTATCCTTCAGTTTATTGTTGTTGTATTATTCGATTTTGGTTTCAGGCAAATGCAAAGTGCTGATGGCTCACAGAGAGAGCTCATACAATCCTTAAGCCGGAAAGATGATAACCTATCAATGTTACAGGTATAAAGGTTTTCTTTTTTTTCTTTTTTTTATTATTATCATTTTTGTGTTTGCCACTCTCAGGACTGAAGCCATTTATGAGGAAAAGGCTACTCAATCATCATATCACCAATAAGCTTTAATCAATTGTTCAGACAGTAACCATAGTCATATGCCAGAAACATGAATTGACTTCACTAGCTGTCACCAGACGAGCAAGAGTTACAAAGCCCGTTCTGACGAAGAGGGGACTTAAACAAAAAACCTCTAAGCCCAATATTCTACCACTGCGCCGCTGTACTTTCTGCCACTGTACTTTCTGCCACTGCTCCTTTTAATATGGATATACTTTATTGTCGGAAGATTTCGATGTTTTTAATGACACAATTTTTAGTATCATTGTTATATAACCACCCGCCCATTAGCTTCTGAATGACGTTAAGAAATACAAAAATCGATGTGTGACAGATCCCTTATAGTCCACATGTTTATTGACAGACCCCTTACAGTCCACATGTTTATTGACAGATCCCTTACAGTCCACATGTTTATGGACAGATTCCTTACAGTCCACATGTTTATGGACAGATTCCTTACAGTCCACATGTTTATGTTTACGTTTACATTACGTTTCCTTCAAGAAATAATTACTCGATCGGAGATGAAATGTTCCCTTAGTGTTGCCGCTATGCTATATTAGGATGAGATTTTTCCAGTTAGTTAAGTTAATCCTTGGCACCTGGCAAAATATCTGACACATTTGAGTTAATTTCAATCTCTTTTTATTTCCCTAGGAACGATTTGATAGTCAGCGCATAGAAAACGAGAAATACATTCATCAGTTGGAAGTCGCTCTCTCCGATGCCAAAAAACAAGCGGATACTCAAAAAGAAAGATCTATGTCAAAAGTATAACCATTCGAATTGATCCTAGTCTTTTTGCCAATTATAATATGCCTTAATATATATTTAAATGGAATTACAGTAAACTCCTGGTTATTCGAGATAAAAGGTTAAGGGAGATAAAATAATAGTTCTAATCATCATCATCATCATCATTTTTCAACCGCAGTCGAGACAACAGATTCCGCAAAACTTCTCCAGACTTCCCGGTCCTCCATAGCTGCTTTTAGGTCCTCCAGCGGTATTCCTGTGTCACGACTGATGACGTCTGGAAAAGTTAGCTTGCGGCCCTTCCTTCCATCGGCGTGCGGTTTTCAAAGTATGAGTGATGATATGACTTCATTGGTTGCACGTTGACAGTGACCCGCAAACTGTGTCCTCCGTCGTCTGACTAATGATGATGCCGGCGCTAAATTACCATAGATTTCCTTTAGAGTGGGGTGTTTTTTCCAAGATAAATTTTTTACTCTCATTAGCAATCTGGTATAACAACCATCTAGCTTCTTTTCTAATCGAACTGAAAACGTCCAGGTCTCAGAGCCATACAGCAGAATGGGTTCAATGGTGACGCGGAATATTTTAATTTTGATCTTGGGAGAGAGTTTAGTCTAGATTTTTCGAAGATCGTTACATGCGGACCATCCCATACCCTTCTTTACATTAAAATCTTTTTCAGATGAAGATGCAAAATAGTCTAGATATTTATAATCGTCAACCCGCTTGAGAATGTATCCACAGATTGTCTTTATAATCATGCCATCGATTGAGTTCTTAGATTTGACATAACTCATATACTCGGTTTTGGAATCATTACGGTATAGATCAACGCAATTGGCAACTGATTCTAAGGAATTTAGAAGTGTCTGAGCATTTGTAATAGTGTTGCTGATCAGTGCAATGTCGTCCGCAAAATCGGCATCCTTAAGGTGGACAGCAGGATGGCGAGAACTTTTTCTAGTGTAGAGTTGAAAGCCTTGGGTGTTATTTATATCAAGGGACTTACGAAGCACATAGTCGAGGACCAAGATGAACAGAAAAGGGGGTCACCTTGCAAGATTCCAGCCATAATTTCTATAGGTTGTGTTTCACAATCAAGAGTCAGAACAGTGGATGAAGTGTTAGTATATAGAACTCTTATGGCCTCAATTATGGGTTTTGGAATACCATAAAGGGCAAGTATCTTGAACATCTTGGTCTGATCAATAGAATCAAAAGCTTTACTGAAATCTACAAAAATAAAAACCACTTCTTATTACAATTTGTTATTTCTTCTATAATTTTACGAAGAGCAAGAATTTGGCTTAAAGTTGAGCGGCCTGCCCTGAATCCATTTTGGTTTTTGCGCGAAAGAGGCTCTACTTTGGGCAGAAGGTGGTTTAATATTAGTTTATTGTAAATTTTGCCAGCTATGGGGAGTAGTGAGATATCTCTGTAATTTGTGACTAGTGTGAGATCACCCTTTTTGGGAACAGGTATGATGCAGAGAAGGTTTTATCAATTAGACAAAAATTGCATAGCTTTAACAATAAATCGTGAAAAATATCGCACTTCCAGATAATAGCTGGAATATTATCTGGTCCAAACACCTTAGAAGTTTTTAACTTTTTTGAGTTAAGCATCGTCAAGTTTCTTCTTGGCCAACTCTAGCTTCTTCTTTTTGGCTTTTGTTGGGTTCTGATGATAACCAAGAGCCAAACTTTTCAAGTTATCACGAGCAAACAACCAGTTCTAATAACCGGGAGTACGAATAACTGAAAATCTGCTTTAAAGAAGTCTATATCCACGGGGAATGAAAAACGGTTCGAATAACCGGGAGTTTACTGTAACTCTAAATTGTTCAATTATATTTTATCTCACAATGTCGTCACGTCTGAGTTTCTAATACCACTTATTCCCTTTTTCTGAAAGTTAGAAAGATTAGATCCATTTTGGAAAATCTTTAACTATGTTTATAAATTCGTTCTTTCTAGGAACGAGCAACACAGGCGCGTATCATGGACTTAGAAGCTCAGCTATCACGTTCAACACAAAACACGCAACAGTTGAAACGTAGTAAAGAAGAGGTAAGCACAACACAACATGTTGCCAACGAAGCCAGCATACGTTGTAGGAACGTTATTGTAGCGCCATATGGGTCATTCAAACTGTTTGTTGTTGTTTTTTATCCAAATAGGATTCAAATTAAGACTTTTGTTGCATAATTAAGTTTGTGACATTGTGACGATTTTATAAGCAACACTTTTATAAGCAACTGAACTGGATTTCAAAAATTATTAAGCAACTTCTGTTCTGAACAAAGATAAGCAACCAAAAAAATATTTATTTATCTCGCTAATAATAATCAAAACGCTTTTAAAGGCAAAAGAAACAAAATACATAACAAAAGTTGCTTGATTTTTAAAGAAATTAACTTTCTTGTGTTTCTTGTGTTAGAGTTTAGATGACTGCTTTAGATTTAGATATTGGCTAAAAAATAAGCAACTTGAGATTTGACCAAAATTCTAAGTTGCTTATAAAAAAAATCATCTAATTGAGAACACATGTAATTAAATAGTAATTAAAATTTTCAAACAAAGTAACTAATAGGTTTTTGTTTAATTATCCCAAAGATTCAAATTAATAGCTTTATTATTTATTAAAAAAAGACCGGGCGTACTGTTAAGACCGCTGAGATCCGGTGAAAAATAGTGACGTTTTGACAGGCCACAACCACCTGCCTCATATAGTCAGGTGCTTAAAAATATATATTATAAGGTCAATTTTAAAGATTTTAAATATTTAAATTACGAAAATTGCTCCCCATATGTTATGTGTTTCTTCTATATCTCTCTCCTTCTTCTTTTATTTTATAGGCGGAAAGAAAATTCAACTCTCGGTTACAGGATATGAGAGACCGTCTGGAACAAGCTAACACAACCACACGTAGCATGCAAAGTTATGTCCAGTTTTTGAAATCGACTTATGCTAACGTGTTCTCAGAGGAGGTTAATTCAGATGTGCCCAGGTATTGAACTCTCGGACAGATTTTTGCGATTTAGATGATGCTCGTACCCTTGTGATGTGAACTAGAGTTTTATAATATATAAAGACTCTGGACTTTTGTTTACGAACAGAATTGTTTACAGATTTCCAGATTTTAAAAGTAGTCGCTTCGGATCGAAACTTTTTTATCAATATTATTTATGTGTTGCTAAAACGATTAAAATTCGACCAACGGTTATTATAAGGTTATTATAATCTCACCTGGCTGTTATAATATAGACAAGATTGATTTTTCTATGATTAACGATGTCTCGAATTATTTAGGTTAAATTATATATATATATATATTTTTTTTTTTAAGGGTTCAAAAATTTTTAGGCTAATATTTGATATTTATACTTCATGCATCAATATTAGAGTTTGGTGATTTTAGATTTTAGTATTTGACAGTTCAAAGCTAAACCAAGGCTTTTTGT
Organism: Dendronotus venustus; assembly: GCA_031834005.1. Classification (NCBI taxonomy): domain Eukaryota; kingdom Metazoa; phylum Mollusca; class Gastropoda; order Nudibranchia; family Dendronotidae; genus Dendronotus; species Dendronotus venustus. Next base: position 9,535 of record JAUEKX010359587.1, read on the forward strand.
TATGTTTTTTTATATATTTTAGCCATTGATAAATAAAACTAAAGAACAAATAAATGAATAAGTTAAGAACTGACATTTTTTGTTATTATAATAATTTTAAATAATAATAATAATAATAATAATAATAATAATAATAATTAAAAGACTAGTCTTTGAATATAATTTATCATAAATTTCATGAAATGTTTGTTTTGTCAAAAACCTTGGTTTTGTTTTTCGAAATAAAAGAAATACACATACAAGATACGTAAAGAAATGAACGAACGAATAAAATTTAAAACGAGTCACGTGATAACGTATTCGTGAAGTGAACGATTGCTTGACACCAGATCTAAAAATTAAGAAGACAAATTAAAGATAAATGATAAAAACATGCATAGAATAATATTTATTCACAAGAAGTATTTAACATTAATTATAAAAATCAATCGTGATATATATCTTTTAAATTATAATTATGATGATTTTGCTTTGACTAAAAAAAAGCAGCAAATCGTCTCAAAACCAAAATAAAAACAGAAAAAAGCAGAACAGTTTTACTTAAACTTGTCGCAAAATGGAACAAAATCATTCCTCCGTTACGAATAAAAAGAAATATTGAAAATTTACAAAGAAGTAAAAAGAAAATTCATCTCACTTTTATTCACGATATGATCGTATCAACCTTTTCGTTTCATTTGTACAGTCTTCGTGTTCCTCGGGAAGTTCATCGTTTTTGTTCCGCACGTTCACATTCGCACTGTTATTAATCAAAAATTTGATCGTGTTGTGACGGTTCCACCTTGCTGCAAGATGTAATGGTGAATCACCATCCGCGTCCGAATGATTGATTAAACGATGGAATGTGTAATTTGTTATTTGTTTCCTCAACATTTCAAACATATCCACACCAATATCATCACCATCATTATTCCAAACAATATGATGTGTGATGTTCATTTCACGCCGAGAAACAATATCGAAATCTTGAGGGAATTTTACGAGAAAGGTGAACGGACGAACGTTCGACCCCCATGCAGCTCTCATTAGAAGTGTTCGATCAAAATCATTACGTAATGATTCCAATATGAATTCGTTTTGGTCGATTATTTGTTTCACATCATCAAATCGTTCATCACACAACATTTTATGCACATCTGAAAGAAATTAAACCCTCTGAATAATAAAATGGATAGTCGAATATTTTTTATATCGCGTATTCTTTAATGAATTAAAATAACAAGGAAAACACAAATGATGCGGAACGTCGTTCAACCGTTTCTTAAATAATTTATTGTCATCCCGATGTATCGAAGATGTTAACGTTCAAAATAAGTTAAAATTAATTGCGAGCAAAACTATTGAAGCTTTCCCGCCAAAAATTTGTAAACCAATTACTGCCGACAACTTAACGATACAAAAAGAAAATTGTCCGATTTTACTGACAATATTTTTATAAAAAGCAAAAAGAAAATCGAAAATCGTTGCAAGGATCTAAGTAACGATTTGTTCTAATTTTGATTTAACTACACACCATCGAACGTGTATGTTTCTCCTTTCCAATTGATCTTTCGATAGGTAATACCATCCCATTTTCTGTAAACGAAAGATGAAAATATATCAAAAGCAAACACTAACATAATACTAAAAATCTAAATGAATTAATACTAAAAAAATTCAGTCTTCCAACAACCTCACCACCAATTTATGTATATGCTCACAAACGTTATGTTTATACATATATATAGTAAAACGCATGAAATGGGAACAACCAACGAATCAAAAAATGGTAATTATTTTGTGTTCGTCTATATATATATGTATATATATTTTTCTGTCTTAAATATTATATATCTATGTCTTCTAAAACAGCATTTCCCATATATATTTGTCAACAACAATAGTCTCAGTAAAAACTTAAGTATTAATTAAGATTATTATAAAGGGATCCTGACATCAGAAAACCAAATTAGATAAAAAATATCATTAAAATAATATGTGGATTTGGCCATCTTTACAGCATTGCATTCAACTAGAAATCACATTGAAGTCCGTATCTAACCTGTTTTTGATTTTCTCAGTAACGACTCTTCCTAATGAAAAGTATTAATTATAACAGTCTTATCCTAGAGTATTTTTTACCTGTTCACGAAAAAAACAAGATGGTGACATGCCATGGAGGATTATAACTTTTTTGTTCTTCATTTGTAATTTTGTGGCTACTAGGAAGCTCTGCTATTGGTTGGACATACCGTTTTAAACTTTTTTGGCAGAATGAACCTTTAGACTTAATATCATTTTTTTATATGGGGGACCCTTTAAGCTGCAGTCTCTTACCTATGTAAACCAATATGTTTTACATAAACCTATGTAAAACATATTGATATATATAAGTTTCAAGATATGTTCTCATTTCCAAACAAGCACTAGGTTCAAAACAAATAATCACTACTTACCCTACAAAAAAACCTTTTTGTATACAAACCCAGTTTCGAAACCCAGTATCAAACCCAGGCAATTACTATTATATAAATTATTATTGAGAGGAAAAGTTAACTTACCCACGATTTGATATTGCTTGCTTTAAAAATCTGAAATAAAAAAGAAAGAAATTTGTTTCAAACTGGTGTAAAGAGTAAATGCGAAAACTGTTTAAAGTAGGACTGTTATACTTCTTAAATACACTTGATAACATTCTTGGTTCTAGAATAAATATTTTACTTACTGAACTTTATCTTCTTCCATATACTGGTTTTTATCTTGGATGGATTTCTGAACTTCTTGGAATATTTGTAAACCACTTTCTGTAAACCTTAAATCGTATTTTTCCTCCCCAATAGTTATCTCGCTTTTGTAATTCATTGATTCAATGTTAATTACTTCAGTTTTGACCTTCTCTTTATTCCAAGAAGCAAGAGTGTTTTCTAAACAAGTCGCACCTTCTTTTTTTTCTTTATTAAGCGGGTAGACAAAAACATCGAGCTGGGAGATTGTTCTGGTCATCATTTCAATAATAGAATGATTTGCGTATTCTTCGCTGGGGTTCATGAAAATTACACAATGATCAAACTCACAGCCTCTGCAAGAACGGTAATCAGTGATCAAATGATTACCGTTCTTGTTTTCCAGCTGTTCAGTTAGATCTGACTTGCTTTTCCTGCTAGGCAATTGTCCCAATAAAAAAGGTGCATACATAAACATTTCTTCACTTTTCATCTTCAGGGCAGATGCGATGAAAATCATTTCATCCAGATTGTTGCATATGAATGATATCCCTTGTGCTGTTTCTAAAATAAGTTTGTTTAGGATTTCCGCAAAGATCTGGCATGATTTTCCATCTAAGATTGAGAATTCGTTATGCAATAAAACAACCTTTGGCTTGTTTTTGCCAGAAATGGTACCACAGTCTCCATTACAAAATTCTGAATTAGTTTGTAACATTAATGTAGAACGATGGTCAACATTTGCTTTACGGTCCTTCTTTGCAAAACTCTGTAGATCAGCCAGTTTGGCTACACTAACATCGTTTTTACTTCGCTGTGATGCAGCTGGTGCAACTGCTTCCTCCAACTTTTCATTGGCATCATTCTTGATGTAATTTTTTTCTTGAATAGCGGGCGGTTCTCTTGTTTTAGAAGCTAATACTTCCGGTTCAGCACCAATAATTTCGGTTTCAACATTCGGTAAATACAACACTGTGTCATTGTTGGCAATGCAACCCATGGCAGTCTGTGTTAAGTCAAAAACCTCTAAAGGCATCCGCATGGCCTTTTTCAATGACATTGGTTTCATTCCTGCATTTTCAAGACTGCATTTTTTGTACTCAGATATGTTCGTGCCTTTATGGATTATGCGTTTTGTTGTTGTAATGCTTTGCGTTGCAATAACCAGTGTTGAATCTTGAAATTTACTTTCTAGACTACGTTTAAGTTGTTCACAATATTCTTGTGTAATGTTATCTGTAGGAAACTCATCTACGAGAAGATGACATTTCCCATGAGTTTTAGTTAAATAATCAAATAAATCAGCAATGTTTTTTTCCGGGGGTCCAAATGGTTTGCAGAACTGGTCGATAGAGAAACCGGCTTGTGAGGAGATTTCCGAAATCGAAAGCGATAGAAGACGTTGATCACTTGGAATTTCTTTAAAAAACTTCGCGATTTCAGTTTCCAGTAAGCTAAACGGGTCATAGCAAATATATATTACTTTTGACCCGTCGACTTTTTTGTAAAGCCGTTTCGCGATTTCCTTTAAACAGATCGACTTACCGCTTCCAAAAGGTCCGGAAATGACTTTCCATGGTGCTTTGTCAAGAATGATATCAACTTGGTTCGGATTTAGTAGTAGTGTGGCAATCTTCTCACTTGTAGTAGAAGTTACTCTTGGAAGATATGAATTAACAATACACATGGAAGCTATTATTTCTCCAGAAACATTCTTGATTGCTTGGCTGCAGTTTGGTGATTGGATACGATAACGAAATTCATTCCACCAAACTTGGAGTTTCTTAGGTTCCAATTTTTCTTTGGTAAGAAAAAGTAGACTGTCTTTTTCTTTGTTGGTGTATTGTGTCGCATCGAGGAACAAAAACTCACGCGAATGTAATCTACTTCTGGAAATATTTGGTAGAATCAATATTCCAGCGACTTTCACGGTTGTTTCTGAAATATTTGTGTAGGCTGCTGTATAAACCGCTTTCAAAATGCTATTGAGTTTTTGAAGTTCTAAATTGACTTCTTCTGCTTTTTCTGTTTCCGTTATAACTGATATAAGGATGAGGGATTTTTTCGGATCCAGAACGGTCACCATATTTTGAAATGATAGATTATTGCTGAGAGAGTTTTCTTCAAAATCTTTATCAGTAAATCCTAGCAATTCCAAATGTTTTAATGGATTGTATCCAGTAATAATTAAGGTAGATGGCAATAGATTTTCCAGCTTATCCCCAAACTGCTTTACAGCTCCTTCTTCCAGATAGTAGGAGGGTGGAAATCGAAGTTTCAAGACTTGGTTTTTGTAGTGCTCTTTAGATTCCTTTCGAAATTTAGCGACATTTGCGAAAAGCCTTTGAGTGCCTTGGCATTCTTGGTCTTCATCAGGAATCTTTTTAATCTTAAAGACACTTATATTTTTTTCCATCCCATCATCATGCGCAGTAAAACTAGGTCTGTCTTGGAAGCTTTGTTCAATAATATCTAACAAAAGGAAAGAAAGAAAATTTCTTTGAAAAATTATAATTATGATGATTTATATGATAGTTTTATGGAATTAGGTACATAAAATAACTTTTACTTTTACTGCACGTGTTTGGAATTAACCAGGATAACAAAGTAATCCATGTGCTTTTACGGCAAAATTATGTCTCTGCATTTCTATTTGTGTTCTTTACGGCTTGTTACAATGTTCCTAACATGCATCCAACATTCCTAACATCCATCTAACATTCCTAATATCCATCCAACATTCCTAACATCCATCCAACATTCCTAACTTCCATCCAACATTCCTAACGTCCATCCAACATTCCTAACATCCATCCAACATTCCTAACGTCAATCCAACATTCCTAACATCCATCCAACATTCCTAACGTCCATCCAACATTCCTAACATCCATCCAACATTCCTAACGTTTGTCCAACGTTTCTAACGTCCATTCAACATTCCTAACATCCATCCAACATTCCTAACATCCATCCAACATTCCTAACGTCCATCCAACATTCCTAACATCCATCCAACATTTCTAACATCCATCAAACATTCCAAACATCCATCCAAAATTCCTAACGTTCGTCCAACGTTCCTAACGTCCATCCAACATTCCTAACGTTTGTCCAACGTTTCTAACGTCCATACAATACGTCCATACCATTCCTAACATCCATCCAACATTCCTAACGTTCGTCCAACGTTTCTAAGGTCCATACGATGGACTAATGACAATCCAACCCAGCCTGCACACAACGTAAAAACGACGTCGTTGCAACAACGTCCAAATGACGTCCTTCAAACATGTTGTGTCGGTTGGGATTGTCGCTAATCTCTATTCAATGTTCCTATGTCCGTTTAATACTCCTAACGTTCATTAAACGTTCCTAACGTCCATTTATTATTATTAATTTGCATTTAACGTTCCTGATTTCTAACAAGTATTCCTAACATTCATCCAAAATTCCTACATTTTAAATCAAACTGTTAAATAACAGTCTATATCAAATGCGTATACTCTCAGCATATCAAATTCAGGTACATATATGTTTATAAAAAGAGCAAAATGAAATCGAAAGCTTTGAAGAGATGATAAGACGCTACAAAAATCTCATTAAATTATTTGCCAATAAAACTAAAACGGTACAGAAAATTCTAAAATCTCAAAACTACAAAGATGAAGTAGAAATCTTTATCAAATGTGACAAAGAAGAAAGTAATATCAAATAAGAAATAAAGGTCGTCAGATCTTGGGAAACGGAAGAATATAACAAACACAAAAAATAGTACGAACAAAATTGTTTCACGGCGTAAAGGAGAGAACACATTACAAAGAAAGAAGACAAAACTGATGACAATAATTTCGACAAACGACTTGGTTAAAGATATCTTGGTTCCCTGTAGTGCTAAAACACATCAGCTAAATTGGAAAAGACGGTATACTTTTTTTGAAGAAGATCAAAAATAAGATTGCAATTCCCTGAACATTTATCAAGAAGAAAAAGAAGAAGAAGAAGAAGAAGAAGAAAAAGAAGATCGCCAACAAGAAGAAAAATATCATCAACTTTTAATCAAATTTTTTACCTAGAAATTTCCTCAAAGTGATGAACTTTCATATACATGCAAAATCTTAAAGTACCCATCTGTCGGAGGATATAATTATCTTGACAGCAACAATTGCCAAAGTCAGAAGTAGGACCGATTTCAGCTCTACTGACCTGGATACTTCACAGATCTCAACTAGAATTGCATGCATGGAAATTGGCATACACACTTTTCTATGTAAGGAATACACAAATATGGTTGATCAAAAGAATGAACTTACCTCTAACATAATGATCTTCATAACCAAAATAAACCATATCTCCATTTGAAGATTCCATGCGCATTCTAAAATCGTAATAAAAGCCTGTGGAAAATTCACCTTTCACCAAGAAGTATACTTTGTTTTCAACATCATGTCGACTGAGTTTTGCTTCGTTGATACCCGTCCATTGTTTTTCGTCACAAGCATCAGGATACTTATTCTTTCTGTATGTAAATGTGAAGTTACATCCAGAAATGTGTTTATTCGCGACAGAAAACAAACATTCTTTCTTTGAACTTCTTTCCAGCTTTAAACTAAAAAGAATAAAGTGGTAGTTGTTGTCATTTATGACATCATTATTTTAATTAGTGAGGTTGCAGCAAAATAATTTCAAACCACCACTCTGAATAACGATCCTAATGATATATAGAGTATCATTATGCCATATTTGCAGCTCAAAATGTCTGTATGTGATATAGTGGTACCTCTTGAATACTAAAATAATATAATTGTTGATTGCCTTGGACTCGTAATAGTTTTAGGGAGGGTTAAAATAACTATAAAAGGTTATATATATATATAAGCATTATAAAAACTCTTTCTGTATGCCATAACTTAGAATGATATGATTAAAAATTACCAAGTAATTAGTGTATGATTTTAGTATTATTAATTGATTGCAGTCCCAATTGAAGGCTCTTCATGACGTTTGACAATATAATGACAAATTTTTCTTTCTTACCCTTAGAAGCCCACAAGTCAAAAGAAGGTTTAATTACCGTAAATACTTGATTAGGCGCCTCATAAATTTACAGCAAATAATTGCCATTTCTGCTAAACAGATTAAATGGGAAATAAACCGGTCGATAACAGAGTGGTCAGAGATTGTATATCGTAGGTGAAAAAGATTTTCCTAATTATTATCTAGATATTCATACCTTTGTACTTCTTCTTTTATCTTCAAACTGTCTGTCTTTACTGTTTCTTTTTTTTGCGGATCGAGAGAGCACGTTTTGAGGTCATCAAATTTAGCTAATTGGGTGTAACCCATTTCCTCAAGTTTTTTTCTCAATTGCATCCATCTACCATCAAATTCTGGTTTTGACATAACTTTTGTAAATACATAATGCGCTAAATAATTTCGAGTCTCTTTCATCCATTCCATAAAAACTTTAAATTGATTCAAAAATTTAATAATGTCATTTTTTGACAAAATATCATAAGGAATGATATGTTCTGCATTCATGAAGATATTGTAAAGACTTGTCATATCTAAGTTATCCAAATTGGTTTCCCGATTACAAGTACGAGTGCAACCACCCTTGCATGGACCAAGCAAATTCTTCCAAACAAAACCCCCAATGTTACACGTTCTATTTTGTTTCGCAGTAGAAAGCCATACATGAACCAACTTTCCATCATTTGAGAACTTTAGATTCTTTTTTAATATTTCTCTTACTGATTGTGTTCCATGTTCGTTGACGCCAATGAACAACCTACAAAAATATCCATGAGGCACTTGTTTAGATGTAGACTTGTGATGAGAGTTAGAAGCACCCATCACAATTTCAATCTATAAATAGAAATAAAATCTATAACATTAATAAAGTTATGACATAATAATCTTTGTGTTAATGAGTACATTAATTTTATGGTGGGAATAAATAGGTATTATTATTTTATAAATAGGTATATATTTTATAAATAATTATAATTTGTATCTTCGATAGCACATTTCACTAAGAATCTTTTCTTCTTTGTATTCTATTGCTCCAACAGTGCCGTAGCGAATTTTTAAGGGGGCCATGTTTGGAAAATGTTCCGAGTAAGTAGGGGCCATGTGGAGCTGTGGCCGAGTGGTTAAGGCACTTGACTCGTAACCTGCTGGTCAGGGGTTCGAGTGCACCACCGGTCACAGTTGCGAAGATAATCTCGTTGCTAATTCACATAGGTTTCCATTGTAGGTGTTGCACAACGAAGGCAGGACTCTCGTTGATAGCAGTATGATTAGTACTGAAGAGACCATCCTGGGGAAAAATTCATAAATAATAATAATAATTATAATTTGGAAGACATCTCAAAACAAAAATTTCTGCAAAAAATCAATAAAATCCATTGTTTGTATATGTAGAAGAAAAAGCTTAGTTCACACCTATACTTAACGATCTTTTAACAATTGTACTCCTAATTGCTTCAAACCTCACAAATTGATTAATACTTTTTACTGCAATATACTTTTGAAATTTGTAAAACGTTGGCGACAAATTAACATTAAGGTATTAGCTATTCTATATGGGGACATTTTGCAGCAATTCTCGTCTTTCTTCAATTATTTTTGATTACAAAAGCTTTTTCAATTATCTTGGTATTATTTTAACATTCAAAGGAATGCTAAAGAAAATATTTCAGAGAGATTCCTGTGATTATGTTATTATATTATAATATTTATAAATTTTTTTTTTTTGCGATAAATTTAGCTTTTGTATGAAATCTATATATTTTTTAAATTTTAAATCTAGGTTTAATTAGCTATATCATTTTCTAAGTTTCTAATAAAGCTAAAATAGGTCAATACAATAAGGAAAGATATATGAATGTGAGTCTATCAAAATTGAGGTTCTCTAAAATAATTGTCACAGCAAAATCAAATACCATTCCTAGTCATGTTTTACAAGAAATGAAAGTTTGTCAAAAGGGTGGATAAAAAAAACCAATTATTGGTATTGTAGAGTAATTTCTATATCAGAAGATTATTTTATCATCTGATTATAGATAGTTCATGTTGATAAGAAGGATATATACAAAAACAAATAAAATAAAAATATGTCATATTTATCGGGAAACATAGATTTGTAAATGATGTATGATTTCTAGTGATTGCTTTCACTAAGATTTACACTCTTTATTTGACATCTCAAAATCTATAAAACATATTTTGCGCCATGGTAAATCTAGATAATCTTTAAAAGCACTAAAACATCTGCGTATTTCATTAATGCGTGGTTGTTACTCAAATTTGAATTGCTTATGTTCTAGCCTTTGTTCTAGTTAAAGGTACAACCGTTAAAAGGCATTAAAAAATTTCAAAGAAATATTTAAACTGTCTCTTGCATTAGACAAGTACTAGAGAGGGATTCTACGCCAGATCATTTGATTTTGAAATATAGACACCTACGTCCAACTAAAATGTTTTAAAAGTTGATCTCGTAATTTTATTGACTCCTTTAAGTTGAGTATCGAATTTTGTTTTTTACACTTTAAAAAGTCCTTTCTTTTAAACACATAAGAAGTTAAAAAAAAACCTGATTACCTTGCCATTCTATCTTTCTATCAAAGGTAATTACCGATTTTTATTCATTTATAAAACAGGTATTTACAACTAACATAAAGGGACACTTTAGCATAACAGATATTAGTTATAAATTTTCTTTACAAAACACATCGAACTAAAGAAATATAGGTTACCAAGCTTTGTGGTAAAGGTTTTGGGGAATTTATTATTATTATTACTGATTTATTTTGAGTTGGTCAAAAAGTTCCTAGTTACAAATAAAGTTACTAATAAAAACCA